>JAMQGT020012320.1:0-123245 GCA_024447675.2 Pterophyllum scalare | reverse complement strand
GGGCTGGATTAGGTGACCCCGAACCCTCCCTTAGTTATGCTGCGACAGGCCTAGGCTGCTGGAGGGTTCCCATGATGCACTGTTTTCTTTTCCTCATTCACCGCTTTATACTGTTTGTTCTTCACTCTGTATTTAATCATTAGTTACTATTAATCTCTCTCTCTTCCACAGTGTCTTTAGCTTTTTAGACAGGTGATTTTAATGTTGTTGCTAATGGCATTTCTGATCTATGGAGAAAATCCTGCTGCTGTGCTGATGAGCTGACATGGATTGATGCAGGGAAACGGGATGCTGATATCACATATCCCCAATGTGTGTTTCCCTTCGTTTTTTTAAGCCATTTTGTAAAGGTTTTGCTGATGTGAAGGTTCTGATTTTGACAAATGTCTAAAAATTATTGTCATTTGATTCATTTTACCAAAAGGAGTGTATGGGGAAAACCAAATGCACAAATTAAACTAAAAACAGTCAAAAAATGACAGCTAGAGAAAAATGATGGAAACATTTAGCTTTGAGCGCACACATTATCATACACTGTTAGATCGCGCTGGGAAAAGTTTACACCACATGTGTAACAGCATTTTAAAGGTTGCAATTATTATGTTGGATATAATGCACAATTTAAATTAATCCTACATACTCATGTACACTGAGACCCACACTGAGGGTTAACCTCTGTGACTTAATGTGACTGGAAAAACAATCACTATAGTACTTGATTATCAAAGAGGCAATACTGTTTAATTTTTTAACACATTTATAAATATGATTTCTCACAGCAGAGGGCCGTAGGTGGATGAAACAACTCAAGAAGACAGCAAAAAACAGAGTGTGAAGACTGAATGGATGGATGGATGGATCTGTGTAAATCTGTGATTGATTTCTCTGAAACTGGGGGAATCAGATGGATTTCAGAAATTTGCTCACTCCTCACAGATGAACGTTCTTTCCATCCTGTCAATGGTAAATACACAATTCCAGCAGAACAGAGTCCATTCTGCAAAATGAAAACTGAAGTCCCGCTGGTTACTTTTTCTTTTAATATAAGCAACGGTGTCTCTTTATTATACAGTTTCAGAGATCAGGTGGTAAAAATGGGACTAGATCCTTTGGCTAAGCTAGCACTGTTAAACATGATTCGTACAATATTTATGCAGCAAGGAGGTGTTTACTCAAAACTTTTACAAATCACTGTGGGAAAAAGTTTTCTAAGCTTGTTCTAAGTCTTGAACAAGTTTTGAGTGGTGATTTGAAGACAGGAAGAGAGTCAATATTGCGGATGTCTGGGGGAAGAGAGTTCCACAGCTTGGGAGCAGAGTGGGAGAAAGCTCTGTTCCCCATTGTAATTAGTGGTAATTGGAGATAATTTATCTGAAGTTCAGGAGGACCACACCTCTTACATCCCTCAACCACAGTCCATCCGTTCTCCTCTACCAACAAACCCTGTTTAATCAAGTCTGAGACGGTGGTGCTTGCCGCTGAACATAAAAATAACAGAATACGAACACTCAAAGAAAAACAAAAAATTTGAGCCCAGACTTCCTTGACTTTCTGTTAGTACACTTACACTGTATTACCAAAGGTATTCACTTTTCTGTCTTCACACGCATGTGAACTTGAGTGACATCCCATTCTTAATTCACAGAGTTTAATAGGATGTCGGTCCACCCTTTGCAGCTATAGCAGCTTCGACTATTCTGGGAAGGCTTTCCACAGGTTTAGGAGTGTTTATGGGAATTTTTGACCGTTCTTCCAAAAACACATTTGTGAGGTCAGACACTGATGTTGGACGAGAAGGCCTGGTTTACAGTCTCTGCACTAATTCATACCAAAGGTGTTCTATCAGTAAGTGTATGTACAGGACTGTTAGGTCCTTCCTGACCAAACTGGCTCATCCATGTCTTTATGGAGCTGCTTTGTGCACTGGTGTGCAGTCACATTGGAACATGAAGGGGCCATCCCCAAACTGTTCCCACAAAGTTGGGAGCATGAAATTGTCCCAAATGTCTTGGTATGCTGAAGCATTAAGAGTTCCTTTCACTAGAACTAAGGGACCGAGCCCACCACACACCCTAACCCCCCCCTCCACCAAACTTTACTCTTGATGCAATGCAGTCAGACAAGTACCGTTCCCCTGGCAACAGCCAAACTCCCACTCAGTGATTTTACATGGCCTACCACTTAGTGGTTGAGTTGCTGTCACTCCCAGTTGCTTCCACTTTGTCATAATCCCACTAACAGCTGACTGGATTATTGGGAATCAAGGAAATTTCACAACTGGATTTTTGCTCAGGTGGCATCATGGTCCCTTCATTTTACATAACTATGGGTTAAAAGCCTTTTGTGTTTTATTGACCCAGTCATTCACTCCATGCTCTTCACTGTATATTCCTTAGCTTCCATTATGATGACCACAGCTCCCCTCTGTGAAGTGATAGCTGCAGTCCAGTGCTCATTATAATCGGCTGGAGATGAGAGGAGAAACCCCGGTAACAATGTTTATGTTAAGGTTAGACATGCTGAATGTACATGCTTACCAAAGCTCTAACAGCTGTGTTTAATAAAATCTGAATAGGAGTACCTCAATATTGGCAGAACCCACCAAGAAAAATCACTTACAGTTGATTGACAGAGCTGTTAAAATACTGGCTTGGGTAAACCCTGCATTTATTATTTTGTCCAATCATTCAAGGGCTTCAGGGGTTAAGATTAAGGTCAGGGAAGCAAGCAAATCTTATGTTCATTATCAGTTAATCTCCTGCTTATTCTGTATGATAACGTGAATAATCATGATGCTTATAATACGCTGGATATAGTGCATTCCAAAGTAATGCTTTACTGGAATCACATTACACAATAACACAGTAATGTAACGCATTACTGTACTAAATTCAGTAATGACATTACAGTTACAATTATGTCATTACTTATGTTGCAAGTTTTCTGCATGACGGGCAAAAGAGAACAAGCCTCCTTCTTCCTGCTCACTTCCGCTACAGTCAGCTGTTCAGTTGGTGTGCACGAGGAGGAAAATGGTGGAGCGGTCTACAACCTTTGAGGAGTGGAGATGTGGACATTATTTTTATTTTTATTGCACAAAAAGGGCAAGAGCACGATGGTAAAGTGCAAATTACATCCAGGACAGAAATCCCTCTGTTATACTGCAAACACAACACAGACGGCATGCTAACACAAAGTTAGCCAAGAACCCAGAGTGACGCTAAAGCTGAGTGCATGCAGACCCCAGCCCAGCAAGAGCAGTGATGAGCGGTATGGTCTGCAGCGTCCACATCAATCTGTAGATGTTTCTACAGTAGAATCGCTGTGCTGGTCACACTGACTAGTTTTAAATGTTTGTGTTGTTGGCTTTGTATTCAGACTTAAACACTAAAAGAGAGATCATTATAATATAATATAATATAGATATATAAAATCACAAAAGTCAAAAGTAACACAAAAGTCATGTGATGAGTAGTGTAACAAATTACTTTCTCCAGTGGGTAATTAAGTAACGCACTGCATAAGAAAAGTAACTAGTAATGTGTAATGCATTACTTTTACTGAGTAACAACCCCAAAGCTGGCTGGAAACCTTTAATTTCCTTGTACAAGTATTCAGTTTAGTATGGGCCCTGTAGCAGGCAGGATGGGGACCAAAATACAGACGTGGGAGACGGGCATAAATTCAGAAGAGGCAGCTTCATTGCTGAGCTCATTCAACAGGTGCATAAACAGGGTGAGGCTTTACTGGCAAATTATCCAGAGTGCTAGGAAACTCAGTGAAACACGAAACAGGGAAGCACACTATCAGGGAGGACAACGAGAGGAAAGACAACTCAACAAAGGTTAAGGGGAAACAGACAGACACATACACACACACACACCAGGTAATGAGGCACAGCTGACACAAATCACAGGTAACGAGACAAGGGAAGTAAACTAAATGCAAAACCTGAGAGAAGAGGCGACAAAGCAAAACAGGAAACAGCTGAACATGGAGACAGATTTGAGACAACACAGGCAGGCAGGCACACACAAGGACGCCAATCAACATAATAGAGGTGACTGCACACGAGTAAGGAACCAGGACTTAATACACTTAACAGGAAAATATGCAAGAAATGATAAAATACCAAACAGAGAGACAGACTTGGCACGTCACGGGAAACACGGGAGCCTGAGAACTGACACAAAGAATTAAATACAAAGTAAACAACAGCCGAGAACAGAACTCTAAAACTAAAGTGAGAAGTTTCTTGAAATAAAGAAACTAACCAGGAATTACTAGAAAAAGGCACAAAAACTGCAAAAGCACAATGAACTAAGAATCAAACAGACATTAAACAATGCTGGGTTATAGACCCAGGATTGCGACAAAGGTAAAAATTAAACATGATCAAACAGCTGTAAATTATTTTTCTGTTCATCAGCTAATCTGATAAATAGAACTAAGCAGCTGCTAACATGTTTTTACTCGAGTAATCAAATAAAGATTTAATAAAATTTCATAAAAATATCCAAGAATCTAAAGACGTTAAATTTATAGTCGTAGTCAAAGAGCTGCGTGTCTGAGATGACCTTATTAGGGATAGCTGTTCTATATGACATCATACAGAGCTGAGAGTAGAAAAAAATGTATTAACAGAGCATTAAGAGCAGTCTGAGCTTTTGGATCACAGGGATTATTTGTACATACACTGACCTTATTATTTCATTATTATTTGATTATTTGAACATCCACCACTGTAGCTAAGTTTATGTGACAGAAAATAAGAAAAAGCATAGCAGGTCCACTTCAAGGCTGTTGAACAGTTTTGCATCATGCATGTCCTAAACAGTTAATTATAAAATCCCTTGTGATCATTTCACTATCAGTCGACTCACTGATTATTTGAGCTGTCATTTGAGAACTTGAAATAGTTCCGTTCATCTTAAGGATAATGGGGCCGGGGCTGTATTATGCCAACAACGGTCCTCACAATAATAGCATTAAAAGCGTGTGAGAGTGAGGGAGCGTATGTGTACGGTTCGTCTAAGGAGTGGGAGTTTGTGCAGCATGGCAGCTGCCATGTTCACTTTCTGTTGTTTAGTTGCATGCTGCGCGCACAAACACACACACACACACACACACAAAACAAGCTTCTCTGTGCACACAGTGAACGCAGATAAGAACGTTCAAATATAATCACCTACTGTACAAACTATATGTACTGTCTGGTAGAGGCACGCACACACACACACACACACACACACACACATGCACAATGGCCCTCGAGTGCTCAATGTCTCAGCAACTGATTTGCAAAGAAATAAGCAACAAAAACAAGAGATAAAGTGAGGGAGAGAAAGACATGCAAGCAGAGAGTGAGAGACAGACTTCCAGTAGTAGCCCGTCCTCAAAGTCCAGAGGGGGAGAAATGAGGGGAGGATGTGGGATCATTTTAATCTCATTATAACGTTTATATTAAGAGGAGTAATTACTCAACCCTTCACTGGGATTTTTTTTTCCTTCCTGAAACTCACTGGAGGGCTGAGAGGACTAAAGAGCACAGCCACCGAGAGTCACCAAGAGGCTGCAGCTATCCACTCAGATGAAACGACGACTGTGTTTACACACTCGGGGAATTATAGATTTCTAAGCCTGGGTTTGTTTTACATTTTGCAGCACGGGCTCAGTGGTATTAATTCAAATGCTATACATTGTGCATGAAAACAAGTAATTCCACAGCAAAGAGGGGATTAGGAGGAAGAGACAAAGAATCTGGCAGGCTCTTTACAATATAATTAATCATGTTTTTCCTCATTAACTCACGCTGCATGCCCCTGCATGATCAAGGCACGTGACTTCTAAGGTCACACTGTATGGCTGGATTGAGCATTCACACTGTTGTTGCTCACACTGAACATAAACACAGACCAATGATCATTTTCATCTGCTGAAAGTTGCATTAAAATATATTATTATATACTCTGGATCTTGTGAGCTCTGAAGTTAAAGTTCAGATAATGCTTGGATAACGCTTCAAAATGTTCCATGTCACCTAGAAAGGCGATGTGGGGCAGGAGTGCGTGATGTTGAGCAATACCAGCTAGATATAGCTGGGCTCACCTAAACGCATGGCCTGGGCTCTGGAACCAGTCTCCTGGAGAAAGACTGGACTCCATTACAGTCAGGGAAACCAGCCAGGGGAAACAGGGCAGCCAGAACCCTGCCTCCCACCCTCATTTGTCAAAGTGTCATATGAAATTTTTCATGTTTTTTTAATATTGGTCAGTCGAAAATACATCCTAGGGTGCGCTGGGACACATCTTCAGTGACGTACCCGAGGTCTCTTGCCTCAGATATGTAGAATGTCAGACTACTCAGACCAAGAACTTGATCATCTATGACTATATAAAACAGAATGAAAGGGTTACTTGCAGTGTTACACTGTTTCGGCTCATTGTGTTAGTTGGTCAGGTCACAAAATCAGTTTTCAGAGCCTGTATGCCAAATGAGCTCTTCTGAGTGTAGTATCGGCCCAGATCCAAATATTGTACAAATATGCCTAACAAGTCAGACATTCTTTAACAATAATTTTCATTACTTATGCACTTTAAATAATGCTTGACTTAAATTTTATATGTTAGGAATGAGGTTTTAATTTATGACTTACAAGCTGACTAAATCCAACCATTCAGACAGTTTTGTGTCATGGTCCTGGGCTGTGTGCCCAGCGTTTTGTGTTTAGTTTTGTTTCCCCTGAGTTTGGTTATTTCCTAGTTTGTGTTGATGTTCCCTTTGTCCCCGTCTCCCCTGCATCTGTGGTCTTGTGTGTGTTTTGTCCTTTTTTCTTGACCCTGTCCTCCTGTGTTTGCATATTGAGTTTTATCCCCAGTGTTGTGACTAGTCTGCGTCTCTGTCCCGTGTCTGTGCAAGTCCCCCGTGTCAAGTCTGTGTGTACCTTGTTTAGTCACTTCCTGTTTTATTTTGACAGTCTTGTGTTCCCCATGCTTTGTGTTTAGTTTTGCTTCACCTGTTCTTTGTCGTGTCGTGGTCAGTGTTCCCTTGCTGTGTGTCACCCTGCTCCATTGTTTTGTATTTCGTTCTGGCACCTGTCCAGCTCCAATATAGCCGAGTTTATTGTTTCTGGTGTTTTTCCTAATAAACCACCTTTAAGTTCAATTCAGTCTGAGTCTGCATCCTGGGGTCCAATGTGCCTGCCACACAACAAGCCATGACAGTTTTGTGTCCTTTCAATATTGAACACATTAAAGTTCAAACTGAGCTATAATAAATAATATTTCAATTACATTCACTTATTATATATTATGCACTCTAAAATTTTCGATGTCTCATTGTGCAGTTCTGCTGCCTCCAAAATTGCTCTTCTCAAAAATTATTCAGCTGTAAAGTCACACCTGAGCAGCGTTCTCGTCTCGGCTCCGTGCCGCGACTGTGCAGAAAACAAATCTCTTATAAACATGACGTTGCACTAATGAGATGAAACACAAGTGCCACATTTATTCAGAGTAATTATGTGAGTTATCTGTGGCTTCTGATCTGCTTTACTGGTGATGAATGCTTGAGAGAATGAGGAATGTGATGTCAGAGAATCATTGCATTGCAGTGCTCCAAGACTACAACCTAAACTCATATTTGTCTTTGCAAACTCTGTCACTCTCTCTTTGCCATGTGTGGGAAGTCACACAGTGCAGCATTCAGGGTGAATCTGCACATCAACATTCAGAAGTCTTTCCTCTTGAGATGAGGGAAAATCAGAGGTGGTAGAGGAGAAATCTGCACTGTTCATGATGTTTTCATCTGAAACAAAAGGTGATCGAACGTAGCGTTTTCCTCCAGCAACACCTCGCTTTACATTTATACTCTCTGAACAATGCTTGAGATCACACCTGACTTGCCAAAATATCTGTAGGTATGCTGTGCATGTAGGTGTAAATACAAGATAATATTAGATAAAAACTGGAGCACACTGCTTTTCAGTTCATAGCAAGACTTTAAGCAATAATTAAGTTTAGTTAAAGAATGCAATGAAAGCTTCAAGCCTTTTTTGATACACCTGAATCATTGATTCAAAAAGTTCAAAAAGCCACTCACTGCCCACAAACCAGTAAGTGGCATCATGGTAGCTATGGCTTCTTCTTTTATACTGTCTGTGGCCAAGACCAATATTCTGCATGATACCTTCATTCAGCTGAATTGAAATGAGAGATTTGGGTATATATATATTCCCCAAACCTTTTGTCATAGCATCAATAAATCAAGGCCTGACTTGTCTGTCTAAACAGTCTAAGCTCTGAGTAAATCCATCATTCACTGTCTGAAGGCTGATTGATGTTTCCACCGGGGAACAATGCGATTGAGAGCCACCACTGGCTCACAGGACTGATCCCATACTAAGCTCTGCAGACTAGTTGTACTGCACCATAAATAATTTAAGTCCTGCTCCTTTATCAGCGGCGCTTTGTTACTTCTTAGGATGAAATGAGATGTATGAAAAGATAGAAAATGACGAGACAGGCCAAAACACAACACTGTGACAAAACACAAGAGGCTTCATAGTTGAAGCCAACATGTGGGTCCTTTGTGGAACTGCCAAGCAAAAAAAAAAATTATCAAAAACAGGGAGAACAGGTTGTACTTGTTATCTTTTGGGAATGTGGATATGGCTGATACTAGTTTGTGACACTGCAATGAGCAAATGAACCACAGTGAAACAGAGAGCAGAGGAGAGCAGCAAAAATCAGGAGAGGCTCACATCATTAGGGCAGGCTCAACATCATTTTAATTGAGGTATAGTTTAGCCATTCTCAGTGTATTTTAAAATGCTAGCATCATTGTCATTATTTCCTTTGGCTTTATTTTTACACAGCACACAGGACTGTAAATAGATAAGAGTCAACAAGACACAGGTGCAACCAATAAGAGTGGGGCAGACAATCAGGATGGTGGGAAACAGACAAGAGGCAGGAAGTAAAACCAGCCAATACACACAAAAAAGTAACCATGTAAATAAACCAGCAAATGACAAAGACATGAGTAACACTGCGACATGAACAAATATGGAGACACTGGGAAAGGCCAGGCGAACAAAACATGGAAGAAAACACTGAGAACAAAATCAGAAGCCAAGACCAAAACATCAAAACTATTACACCTTAGCTAGTCCCTGGTTGCCATTTTCTTGCCAGGTAGATCATCATGCCTGCTTAGTTTCAGTAACTGAGCACAGAAGCCAGGGAGGCCAAGAGCGACCTGAACCACCAAAGTCATTCGTCCTAATTCAGCCTGATTAATATCTAAATGCATTCTTTCTAAACCTTTGATTTTTCTCAATAACCTCTACATTTTACGGCTTAACTGACATCTATATTGCACTGGAAAGTAAAATTTGATCATATCATCATTTCAACCTGGATACAAACACAACCATGTTGGAGTGCGCAATTGTCGTGATTAGTTTTCAATAGATCGCACCTTTTATTCAGTGTGTAATTCCCCTCCAAACTCCTCACACACGAGCCAAAACTTTAGCTACTAACAGATTGTTGAGTCAAAAATAAGCGATGTGATGAATAACAATGACTTTCCTCACCAAACTTCAGGCGCCTCTATCTCCCAAAACCTTAGCTGCTTCAATTATTTAGCTTCAGCAATGAGGATGAATTACTCTTCCGATCTCGGTCTCCAAAAATGGCAACAGTCTCATTAGGATTTTAATGGGCCCGCTACAAGAAGGATGGGAGAAGAGAGGAAGATGATCGAGAACTGGATAGGGGAAAGGCAATTTTTACTGCCACACACTTTGCTATTTTTGGTGGAAGATATTTTTACTTCTTTGGAGGATTTCTCAGCAGCCATTTTCTTTGATATTTCCTTGAAGAGCTGTGGATGTAAAGTTGTTTTTTTTGAATGAGCACCAGGTGTTATATTGGTCAGATGTCAGGATAAAGGAGAAATGAAACTATATAAATGACTGCACACAAGCACATTTCCAGCTGATGATTTATTCTATTTATTCTTTACTTGCTCTCAAAGCCTTAAAGACCATTGGGGCTGAAAATTTGAACGTGAATTTAATGGAATACTTTAACATATTATAAATCAGATTCTTCCATGTCTTAATGACAGAGTTGTAATACTCACACACAAGTGACATTTTTGCCACCTTTTCTTCCTTCCTTCAAATGAGCTACACTTTATTACTATAGCAGCTCTTGTCCTAAAAGTTTTTAACACTAAACTACTGTGCAGTACCTTTCCTCTCACAATTCTGATTTACTTTCTGTATAATGTGTAACCGCTTCAGATTTTTCCAATATTATGGTTTACTCTCCCTAAAAATCAGCTGCTCAGCTCTCAGGAGTTACCCCTGGCAGAAATTGTATCCCCATCCTCGAGAGCGCGAGTAGGAGGAGGAGGGGGAGCCAGTGGCCTTGCTTCTTCGCTTCACTGTATTGTCTTCTGCAATGAAATCCACACTTCCTCAAATTCTTGCACTCTTCTGTAAGCTACTGTATTAGTAGCAATAAACAGAAAACATGGCTATCATATTGTTTTGCAAGTGAATGTTTTATTACTACTTTCACAACATTGCATTGTGCCATTTGGAAGGCTTAGCTTAAACTGTACACTACATATCTTAATCAGAGTACAAGAGTTTGGAAGCATATAAAACTAAAAACGTGAGTATCCACCGCTTTTTACAATAGCAGCAACTTCAGAGCATTTATATTTATATGTCATCAATAATGTATATTAAAAACAAACAGTGACAGAAATATAACATGTCGGCTTAATTTGCACCAACAGCTTCAATTAGCTTGAACAGCTTGGTAACTGCTAACTTTGACCCAGTTACCAACAATTTATAGTCATGTGTTTTTGGGGGTTTTTATTGAAATTTCTTAAAGTAAAAGTTGAGGTTATGAATGTCTTGCTATTTAGTAGACAGCCTCAACCTAGCCCTTTTTCTGGTAGTACCTTCTCAAAGTTTCCTGTGTGGATTGTTATGTGCCATTCCCCTTTATGCAGGTATACCTACCGTTCTAAAAAAAAAAAAATCATCTTTTTAAAAACAATGTAGACTATAAAATTACATCTGTGGGGCAATAATGACTGCAGGAAATATGGAATGATACAAATTTTAAATTAATGATTTGTATGAAATGTATGACAAAAAGGGAGACCACTCAGATGTGGGAGGATACTGAATATTTTAATGAAAATAGAATAAAGAAACCAAAAAGATAACTGGAATCCTGTCAGCACATTGATGCATGGAGGAAGACTTGAGAATGCACTAAAACCAATGTGTCAATAGAACAGCCTCCACCGGTAGAAGAGGAGTAAACGGCAACCTCTGTAGATTCAGACATGGCTGCTTTAATAGTGCACCTGAGCTTGACAAGCTCAGGTGTGAAGCATCTGAAATTAGGTCAGCTCCACCCACTGGCTACCTGACAAAGAGACCCATGCAAGAAGACAAGGCCAACGCAGTGCCGTCACACCAATAATAGTTTGATGGCCATCAATTATAATAACATTTCACATCACTTTATTCTTTGGTATTTTACTGATACAGTCCTGTTATGTGTGGTCTAACCTTTCTGGCTTCTGGAGTGGGCATAGTTCATGTAAACCTACACTAAACTATGTATTTTTCATGCTTGTGTTCAGGGGAACAATGTTTTGCTGTTTTACTGCCAAGGCTATCAAGATAAAAGTGGCCTGTGGGGCTGATAATGCAAACACCCTTTCTTTAGATTTTTAATCCAGTCTTGCTGGGGCTCATTGTGGGGAAACAAAAACATGAGATAATCATATTCAGGGATAATCATATTTAATCACAGAATGTTTAGAAACCCTGTGATTTTGTACTACCAAAGTAGGAATAGAAAATTAATATTCTGTGTAATTTCAATAATAATCTAAGGTTTCTCATCCATTTGAATAGGTTGGGATGGACCATATTGGAAAACTACAGAAACTGGACATCAGCATATTTGTGTTTTCATTCACCACTGCACGAGCTGGCCACAGGCATACCCACTGGGCTGGTGAGGCTGGTGAGCTTGAGGGTCCTGTGCAGCATCTTAGCTGTTCCCAGGACTGGAGCATTCTCCTAGTTCGGGGGATCAATGCCCCGAGTGTTCAGATTACCACAGGGACCACTGTTACCTTCATTTTCCACTTCTTCCATTTATTGAGCTTCTCGAGTTCCTCCTCCTTGATGTTACTATTGCTTGGTAATGCTACGTCTATCACTACGGCCTTCCTCCTCTGCTTGTCCACCACTACTGTGTCCGGTTGGTTAGCCATCACCAGTCAGTCATTCAAGTCACTTTTCCTGTTGCACTATTACACTGTAAACACACTGAACTTATCTGAGAGTCTTCATTGAGAGTCCATCCAAAATCCCAGCCATGACACCTGTAGAACAGCTTCAATGCACGTTACACCGCCATAAAAGCACTAAAAGAGAATATTTTTATGGAATGTTCTATCCCTCAAGAAGAGTTGTCTGATTATACAATGAATCCCAAGATACACTGAAGCTGTACTGGAAACATGTCTTGTTATATCTTTTGTAGCGTTTGCTTTAAAGATTGACAAAAGTGTGGAAGACAGTGGGACAGCAAGAGTTGCCATGAGACATACAGGGGTTGGACAATGAAACTGAAACACCTGTCATTTTACTGTGGGTAATTTATGTCCTGTGCACGTATGTGTAAACTAATTTTTTTCCACTCGAGACAATTGTGATATATTCCCACTATTGCGCTACAAAATAAAACTTAGAACCACATGCTACTTCAATCAGCATCAAGTGTTTTCTCTGAAAAATACTGTCAGATATCCTAATAGAGAAGATGAATTTTTAATTTTAATTTACATTTTTCCCCATTGACTTGTCAAAGTTGCAGTTATAATGGATGCCTGGGATGGAAAGGATCCCCATGCTCTTCTGTCAAAAATAGGTGCTTACAAATTATTTTATTGGGACATCAAACGAATTGATCCAGACATGGAGATGGAAAGAGAGGTAGAGTGATCGACTGTAACAGTGTATTTTCATTGAAAACAGTAAAATAATTTTGATTAAATTTAATTTAAATTTAATTTTCTAAGTAAATTAACACAAATATCCAGTGATCACGGTGCCTGGGTGCAACTGACAGAATTTGGTGAAAGTAGCATTCATGGACTCATTTACAGTGACTGCAGAAAAACTCCTTTAAAGTTTAAAAAAAAAAAAAACCTTGTTGGTGCAAATAAATAAAATTCTGCCAACCCTATCTTTGGTATTTTCATAGAATCATGATAGGATGCTATTAATAAAGTACCTAAATGTATAATTTAAATTTGGTTCTTTGCAAAGTTGTCCGTTATGTGCAGACGCAACACTGGTTCATCACTTGAGTTAGGTGCCTTTTTGTGCAGAACCAAGTCATGCAGTAAGTTAGTTTAAAGCAGCTCAAGGGAAAAACCAAACAAAAACACCAATCTGATGATGGGCAGGTACAACTGAAAGTGATTGAAAAAGTATCCAGTGTCCAAAGAAAAACACTGGAAGTCTTTTAAAAAGCTTCAAGTAACATGGAAGATCACTTTAATTTAAAAAAAAAAAAAAAAACAGACACAAGAAAGTCTGGCTCCCTATAAGCAAAATTGTCATTAACAGCTGAGTGGCAGAGTCAGACCTAAATGCAGGACACTCAGGCAGGAAGGATTAAAAAAGGCAAGCTGTTTATTTTTGGCTGATGAAACAGCAGCACATGAAGGAAAATAAGAACTGGAACACAGGCTAGGCAATGCTAGAACTGGGAGACACAGAGGAGAGATGAACTGACAAAGGACAAGGCCAGACTGAGCTCATATATACACATGAGGGTGATTAGGGAGATGAGACACACCAGGGAACACAGCTGAAACACATTAGGGAAAATAAGACTGGGGAAAGTAAAACTGAATACCAAACACACGGGACAAAGACCACCAAAATAAAAAAGGAAATGTAACTAACACTGAGACCAACATATCCAAACTTGACACAGAGAAAGATGAACATGGAGACAAGATGGGATAACAAAAGGGGAAAACAGACCATGATAGAGACGAGACAGATGGCCAGACAAACATGGGGACCCTGACGGGGGAAACAGAAAGGGGGCACAAAAGAAATATTACATAACCAAGATGAACTAGAACATAAAGAGAGACTATAAACAGAGGATCTAAAAAAAGACACAAAAAAAATAGCAGTCTAACTAATATCAGAGCCAAACTCAAACACGAGATTCTCAGAGGTGCTGGTCATAAAATTATAATAATAGAATATTTAAAATGTTTGTTTCTTTTAATTTTGTCTGTCTGTGTGTAATGAATGAATATAACATACATGTTTCACTTTTTGAATGGAATTACTCAATAATCAACTTTTTCATGATATTCTCATTTTATGACCAGTACCTGTGTGTGTGTGTGTGTGTGTGTGTGTGTATACGCACTTTTTGTTTCCAATTTTGATTTATGAATGTTTTGTCTTTTAACTTTTGTTTGTTACCATAATGAATTCATTATGAAAATCTGCAATAAACTAGAGAAAATGAAGCATACCAGTTTTGTGTGTCCTTTCCCCATTGTTCTCCTTGTATGGAGCCTCTGCTGCTGTGTGGGGAAGCTGCACTCACTCAGAGATAAGAATACAAGTACAGTTATCCCACTGACGCTGAGAGGACAAAAAATTTTGGCTCAATTTAGAAAGAACAATCCCAACAATGGATTAAAACAATCTTAACTATGAATAAATCACATTCAAGCACCACATTTGACCTTCTTTCTCTCAGGCCACTGGGAAGCGTAATGTTTGGTTTATTAAAATAAGAAGCTTGAAACAGTCTCAGAGTCAGGGTGCGTCTCACTGCAGAGAGTCTTCAGGCTGAATCCTCCTGTGGCTCCTGTGCTGACAGTTGGGAGAGAGAAACAGACAGAAAATGTTGGACACACACCTGTGCAGGCTTGGACAGGTAAATGCATCAGGATGAGGTGTGATTTTTATTACCCAACTCAAATCAAGTAAATTAATTAGTTCTTTGTTAAACAAATATGTGTCATCAGTTACCATGAATTTGTATAATCAGTATACTAATACTATCATATAGGATTAGTGTGATACCATTTATAAAACTTTAAGTATTTAGTGTAAGTCCCCATTTAGGCTTTTATGATTATTTTTTCAGTCTTGTGTTTTCAGTCTCATTTGAGTCCTCCACCTTCTCTCTGCTTCTGCCATCAGCTGAGCTGTAACATCACACAGATACAGTCAACAGGACCACAAAGCCTAAAAACTGTTGGCGAAGCTTCTCAGATATGCTCTTTGAATCTCTATTTATAGCAAATAATAGCTAGCTGTTTTCCTGATTGGTGTGCCATTATCATTTTATTATAGCAGGTCATCCTAACCATGGGAAAAATATGTATAAATGTTTCTCTGCCATAGTGTTTTCCCTGAGTGGATTTTTGGACTAGGTTTATAATTGCCATTTGAATTTTCAGCTTCACCTAACTAAAGGTTCTTCTTTTGTTTATTTACTCGGTCTTCAAGTCTGTATTTTTTTTTGGGGTCCACGTTATCTACTCATATGACATATACTTCATTCAAGTCTGCTTTGAGTCCTCCACCTGGGGCACATGTGTAGTTGGTGCAGTGTAATGTAAATTTTCAAAAAACAAAAGACAAAAAACAGCCAGGCACACATACATTCATGTGGACCCTTGCACTCATCATCTAATGGCAAAATGCGCATCATTTGGACCTGAGCAGACACTCGCGGACTGATCGATGTTTAATCAAGGCCATCAGCTGAGCTGTAACAGGGTGACGTAATAGGCTCTGCTGCCTATTACGTCACCCAGTCAGGTGTGTGAGGCCGAGAGTCTAAGTCATGGCCCCAACACAACTCTACCATTCATGAGTGGCACAGATAACTTTAGGATTAACAAGTTACAGAAAATAATAAAGGCACACAGCTGTGCCAAAGTCGCATGCTTTGCTAACCAAATCATTGACTTCAGCCTCCTCTTTAAGTGCTGTTAATGTCGCCATATTTTTAATGTCACTGTTGGTTTCACCTGAAACCACTGACTGTGATGACTCCACTGTGTTTCACAGATGTTTGGGATGATGAGCAGATCCTTTCTTTCTCCAAACTTTCCATCACACTGGTAAAGCTTAATCTTTGTCTGATCAGCCCATAAAACTTTGTCCCAGAGTTTCTGAAACTTGTGTCTGTACTTCTTGGCAAATTTCAGCCTGGCCTTCCTGTTCTTCTTGCTAATTAGTGGTTTGCATCTTCTGGTGAAGCCTTTTGTTCATTAAGTCTTCTGTGAACAGTAGATTGTGATACCTTCAGTGCTGCCCTCTGGGGGTTGTTGCTGATGTCACTAGCAGTTGTTTGAGGGTCTTTCTTTACAGCAATTAGAATGTTTCTGCCATCAGCTGTTGTTGCTTTCCTTGGTCTACCTGTTCCACATCTGTTACTTAGCACACAAGGGACTACTTTCTTCTTCAGGACATTCCAAATAGACGTTACTGGCTATGGCCAATGTCTGTGCGATGGCTCTGATTGATTTTCCATCTTCTCTCAGCTTCACAATGGCTCATGTTTTTCACCCACAGTCAGCTCTCTGGTTTGCATGCTGGTTACTCCTCTAACTATAAATGCACAGTCTGCACAGGCAAAAGCCAAATCTGAGGAGTTTCACCGACACCTGTGAAACATCACTAAACTTTACAGTTGGACTCACCTGCATCTGACCTGCCGGCCCACTCTCCACCAACCGACTCTCCACTCCAGAGGTATCCAGCCTGTCCATCAGTCCCTCCTTGATCCCAGTTTGAAGAAATTACAAGGATTCACACTCACCTCTCATAACCAACAGAGACTTACCTGCACACCCGTGTCCATTGTTGACCTTTCCTCTCTTCTCCTTGGCAGAGACCACACTTCCCCTCCCATAAATTACAGTTAAACATGACAGTATTTCTGCATGATCGGTGCTCACGACAACACCGAGTTCCTGAGGAAGAAATTTGAGAATATTGTAGCTTGTTTTAAGTATCACACTGTGGGATTTTTTTCACACTTGCTTGATTTTTAGGGTTCTAGATCTTAACAATATCCTTTGAGTAGTATTAAACAAAAAACTAGTTTAAAAGAATCCTGTGGTACAATTTTTTAAAAAAAGTCTTTGTATCAAGGCTTGAACATGAAAAAGATTTCATAACACTGTTATTTTCCCAGTTTGTGTGAAGTCAGAAGTGTTGCTCAGCCACTGTTCTTTTGAAAACTCCTGACGATGTGTTTCCTCCTGCCAGTGCTCTGCCTGATAGTTTAATATCACTTACAGTTGTTTATTTACGACCCAGATCCCCATCTGTGTTCTTAGCTTAATTACTTCAGGGTTATGTGTAATCACTGATGGAAGGTCTGGAGCAGAGGAGAGAGATGAAGTGAGAGAAAATTAAGGTTAGGGAATAAAAGTGAGAGGGGGGAATCTGGGTGGGTGAGAAGAAAATCAAAGACATTTCTTTCACGGTCATTTGTTACCGCTTTAAGAAGGAAAAAATGAATAGCAGAGGAAAATGAAGAGGTATTAAAAAGCTTTTATAAGTATAGCATAATCACACAGTCAGTGGATGATGATTATAATCACACAGTCATAATTGACACAATGATTTAAAAATAGTGGTGGGTTTGAGACAGTACAGCTTGTACACAAGTATGATGCCAACACTCTGGTGTTTGATTAGGTTTCTTTGTGATATTGTGCAAGCTGTTTGTCTCCTTCAGATGGCCTGGGAAGGATTCATCATAATATATTTTAAGATAACGTTTTCAGCGCCCAAATCTCCCATTTGAAATGAACAGGAATATGATGTAATGCTAACTTTGCAGCAGTTTGTACATTTTGTCACTTATTTCAGGTCCAGGTTGCAGGAGCTGCAGTCCAAGCAGAGACATCCTGACCTCTCTTTCCCCAGCCACTTCCTCCAGCTCTTCCAGGGGGACATCTACACTTTCCCAAGCCAGGCAAGAGACATAATCTCTCCAGTGAGTCCTGGGTCTGCCTTCTCATGACTGAACATGCACAAAGCATCTCAACTTTACAGTACTCAAATGGAAATTAAAGCAAAAATGTAATCTCAATAAAATAAGCATCTAACCAAGAATGCAGTAATAATAATTTACATAAACACATCTTTGGAGAATTTAGCTACTTGCTATGTAAAAAAAAATTCACCACTTGCTCTGTGGGCAGTCTTTGTCCCCCTCTAAGCTCAGGTCCTCTACCAGAGGCCTGGGAGCTTGATCTTAGCTGTTCCCAGGACTACGCTCTTCTGGACAGAGATCTCAGATGTTGTCAACTGATCAGCTGATGTGCCGAGGACACAACTAAAGCTCAAGGGGGACAGACCTTCTGCTGTGGCAGCACCTAAGCTATGGAATTAGCTGCCACTGCATATTAGACAGGCTTCCTCACTGTCCAATTCCAGTCTGAGAGTTTTATTTAATTTTTAAAAATGTTTTTTGCATTTCATTTTGTTCTTAACATTAAGCACTTTGGTCAGCACCTGCTGTGAAGTGCTATATGAATAAAGTTGGCTTGGCTTGTTCCTGGAATCTGCTGGAGCCAAGCTCCCAGTTTGGGGGGGTCACTGTCCCGAGTGTTCTGATTATCACGGGGACCACTGTTACCTTCACCTTCCGCATGTTCTCCAGCTCTTCTCCCAGTCCTTGGTATTTCTCTAGCTTCTCAAGTTCCTTCTCCTTGATGTTACTGTCACTTGATATTGCTAGATCTATCACTATGGCTTTCTTACTCTGCATGTCCACCACTACCATGTCCGGTTGGTTAGCCATCACCAGTTTTGTACATCTGTATCTGGAAGCCATCCTAGGGGTATATCCCATTTTGACCTCTGGACTTCCAGGCCATACTCGGCACGTCGCAGTAGACTATGTTATGGCGTTCCATGCCTGCTAGCATCTTGCAGCCTGCTGTTATGTGTTGGATTGTCTCAAGGGCATGTCTGCACAGCCAGCACCTGGGGTCTTGCCTTGTGTGGTAGACCCCAGCCTCTATCAACCTTGTGCTCAGAGCTTGTTCCCGTGCTGCCATGATTAGTGTCTCTGTGCTGTCTGTCAGTCAAGCTTTGTCTAACCACTGGTAGGATTTTTTGACTGGTGGTACGTGCTGTGGAAGAGGCCTGTCCTTCCATGATGGTTCCTGTTCTTTCTCCTCTTCTTTCTCAGGTTTCTGTTGCCTGAGGCAGTCACTAAGCACATGATCCTTTGTTGCCATTTTCCTGATGTATTCATGGATCTTTGCTGTTTGATCCAGGATAGTGGTTCTGACGCTCACTAGTCCTCAGCCTCCTTCTTTCCACTTAGCTTAGCGCTGGATTTGACTGCTCTGTCTACCAGTAGTTGGTGTTTTGCCACACTGGTATTTCTGCCAATCTCTTTCTGGGCCCATGGGCTCATGTATTGAGCCATGTGCCTGTTCATCTTAGCCACTATGATGTCTGACAGAAGTTTCCATGTTGTACTGAGGCAGGTTATTGGCCAGTATTTGGATGGGACCAATCCCTTCTGGGGATCCTTGGGGATCAGGACTATGGAGCCTTTGGTCAGCCATTCTGGGTGTGTCTTAGCCTTTAGCAGCTGGTTCATTTGTGCTGCCAGGTGCTCATGGAGTGCAGTTAGCTTCTTTAGCCAGTTGGTGTGGATCATTTCGGGGCCTGGTACTGTCCAGCTCTTCATATTTGAGACTCTTTATTAGATGTCTGCTACTGTGATGGCTACCAGATCCTGTTCAGGGAGGTTGCTGTGGCCTGCTCTTAGATCCACTATCCACTGAGCATTATTGTTTGCTCCATCTCCAGCCTTGGTGGGGGTGCTGTTCTCATATTGTTCCCCTGCCACTGAGAGGACACCTTGGATCGTCCAGTGGAGAACATCTGGTTTATTCTCTTGGCTTCTAACTCTCTGGCATACCTCTTCAACTGGTTAGCCAAGGCTGTGAGTCTTTCCTTGGCAGTCTCTAAGGCCTCGAGTATGAACAGCCATTTGTACTTCTTAGGCACCGCTTTCTTCTTCACATCTTTCTACAGCTCTAATAGCTGGCTAACTTCCCTCCGTCCTGCCTTGATCTTGGCTTCTCGTCTTCTTCATGGAGGGTATGCCTCTTGTGGCTGTTCATCTTATAACCAAGCATCTCAAGGATCACTGTTGCTGTGGTATAGATCAGCTGGTTTGTTTCAGCGATGGAATTGTCTGCAATGCTGCATTCACATCTTCTAGTAGACTTTCAGAAGGTACTTTACATAGTCTGGACACAGAGGGTCCAGGTTTCCAGCTTAGCCATAATCTTATCTTTCAGGTCAGCGGCTCTGGCATTCAACATAACAGTTGTTCTTGGGGCTTGGTGTGGGGATGACGATATCGCCCCCCAGACCTGTCATCCTGGCTCCCTCTTGCTGTACCAAGAAGTTGCGATAGCAGTTGCTTCTTGTAGATGTTGGAACACTGAGCTACAAGTTATTTTCTTCTAATTTCTGTGTATTTGTTTCCACTTATGCCATGCATCTGTTCTCAATCCACAATTCACAGGAATCACTACTACTCCTACTGTTTTAGTCAGAATTTAATCAAACGTGCACCCAATGGATCACCCAGTGGGTCTTCACCCAAACTCTGCTCAAGGTTGAGGGCATCTTTGTCCTTTTACAGACGTTAAACTGAATTGTGATGGATTATGAGCAGGATGAACTACTACATCTTTGACATTCTGGTTTTCATTACTCACCTGTTTGGGTTTGGTTAAGGCTCCACTTTAACAGGTGTGCTGTAGTAGGTGTGCTCTGCCACATCTCTAGCAGTTCTATAATCAAGTTATGATGGCTGCCTCCATCTTTCATATACAGTAAAATTCAGACAATTTCGCACTTTGCTAAAATATGAGATTTCCTTTGTTTAGACCCCTTAAAGAGTCTGTGCCTAAATGACAGCAGCCGTTCAGAGTAAGAGGACAGAAGGTTATGGGTTTCCTGTTAAAATGATTTTTTTCTGCTTTCACCTAAACTGGGTTCACTGGTGTCTTACAAAAATACAGATGGCTGTGTACTTATGGTGCAGAAGCAGCTTGGACCTCCAGACTCCAGCAATAAGCAGGTGCTGCTTCATCCCGCCAAAGCAATAAGCTAAACGCATCTCCCCTCGGAGCCTCATGCCTTAAAACCAATAAACCAAAAGCAAAGCATAATGAAATGGGTGATTCAGGGACAGCGTAAGCCAAAGTCCACAATCAATAAAGAGGGGAGATGCTTTTTCTCCTGACTTAAGTATTTGCAGTCAGGAACTCTAAACTTTGGAAAACCCTTTAAGATGAAAAGTGATTGGTAAGAAGTTTGCCTGCTTTTATAACTGCACCTGTTTTATTTGCATTTAAAGTGGTACTGTCACTTCATGGTGATATTTTTTTAAATTTTGTTTCCAGTTTGGCCACAATGAGCAGGGGGTGGGGGGTGCTTCTTCTGTACTGAACTCTCTGGGGTTCATTTGCCTGTCATATGCTCTGACCTCTTCTCATGTCTTTTTTTGTCTTTTCAGTAGTTGTAGTTTTTGGTTGAGTCATTTGAAGTTTACCTTTTTTTCTATGGTATTTTGTTAAGTGTCTTACATTGGGAGCTTGCACTGTCATAGAATTTAACCCTCTGAGGTGAAAGTCATCATTTGTGAGAACTCTAACCTTAAGCCTATCAGAATATACACTGCTAAAAAAAAATAAAGGGAGCACTCAGATAACACATCCTAGATCTGAAATATCAATAATAAATTGAATACTTTGTTCTGTACAAAGTTGAATGTGCTGACAACAAAATCATCAATGGAAATCAAATTTATTAACCAATGGAGGCCTGGATTTAGAGTCACACACAAAATTAAAGTGGAAAAACACACTACAGGCTGATCCAACTTTGATGTAATGTCCTTAAAACAAGTCAAAATGAGGCTCAGTATTGTGTGTGGCCTCCACGTGCCTGTATGACCTCCCTGCAATGCCTGGGCATGCTCCTGATGAGGTGGAGGAGGGTCTCCTGAGGGATCTCCTCCCAGACCTGGACTAAAGCATCCGCCAACTCCTGGACAGTCTGTGGTGCAGTGTGATGTTGGTGGATGGAGCGAGACATGATGTTCCAGATGTGCTCAATCGGATTCAGGTCTGGGGAACGGGCGGGCCAGTCCATAGTTTCAATGCGTTCATCTTGCAGGAACTGCTGACACACTCCAGCCACATGAGGTCTAGCATTGTCCTGCATTAGGAGGAACCCAGGGACAACCGCACCAGCGGCACATTTGTGGCCTGCTGGAGGTCATTTTGCAGGACTCTGGCAGTGCTCCTCCTGTTCCTCCTTGCACAAAGGCGGAGGTAGCGGAACTGCTGCTGGGCTGTTGCCCTCCTACGGCCTCCTCCACGTCTCCTGGTGTACTGGCCTGTCTCCTGGTAGCGCCTCCAGCCTCTGGACACTACGCTGACAGACACAGCAAACCTTCTTGCCACAGCTCGCATTGATGTGCCATCCTGGATGAGCTGCACTACCTGAGCCACTTGTGTGGGTTGTAGAGTCCGTCTCATGCTACCACGAGTGTGAAAGCACCACCAACATGCAAAAGTGACCAAAACATCAGCCAGAAAGCATAGGTACTGAGAAGTGGTCTGTGGTCCCCACCTGCAGAACCACTCCTTTATTGAGTGTGTCTTGCTAATTGCCAATAATCTCCACCTGTTGTCTATTCCATTTGCACAACAGCATGTGAAACTGATTGTCAATCAGTGTTGCTTCCTAAGTGGACAGTTTGATTTCACAGAAGTTTGATTTACTTGGAGTTATATTGTGTTGTTTAAGTGTTCCCTTTATTTTTTTGAGCAGTGTATAATTTCTGCTCTTTTTACAAACTCTCTCCCAAGTGTTTTTCTGATTGGCACACATTAAAATCTGGTTACAATTCTTGCTCGTCTCCAAAACAAAAGGTTAGAGGTTGAAGCTACAGTTGGCGTGGCAATGATAACTCAGACCTCAGAAGGTTTGAAAAAGTCTAACAAATATTACAGTACAATCTGAAACACAGCAACAACAAAAAAATAAAATACTGAATTATATAAAAGTGTGAAACATATGTGAACAGAGCTGGCAGGAGACACAAATGTGTTATTGTTGTAACTTTAAATCTGTCTTAAACAAATGGTATGTGCAGTCATTTCATTTAACAGTTTTCAAACAGGAGGAAATGCTATTCATCAGCAGCAGAAATAATCCCTAGTCCCTAGTCCTGTACTGCATTTTACTCACAACACTGTATATGGGATTTAAAATCATATACAATGACTGTGATGGATAACGTCACCCACTGCAGCAGATCCCACAATTACAAAATAAAGATGGGTCACGCGTTACTGACATTACTTAGTATTGTAATGTGACTGCGTGGACATAACAATACACAAACTACACATGCGCCCCAGTGGCGGACTTTAAATAAGTCTAACAGGAATATCTACTCCGCTGTCGGGTCTCCAGCTTTCCATGTCTGTGTCTGCAACGGAGTGTAATAACGGTCCTACTCCTCTCAAACCTGCTGCCTTTTCAGTCCTAATGTGACCACTGGTCATGTAATCATGTGACGCTTAATGACTCTCATGATTACAGGGTTGGTCAGCATCTCTCGGGACCAGCTCCAAGCGGACACCCCCATGAGGGGTTAAATACCCGGGACTCTCCATCAGTTTTAAGCCTCGATTAGAGTAGGAATTCACACAGATAGATAAAACCAGTGGAGAACTCAGGAGACACAAGGGAAAATAAAATACTTAGCAAAACAAGAACTAAAGATAATAATACAAATCTACAGTAAGAATCAATATTCCACAACTCAAAGGGGGAATAAAAACGGGGAGGATGGGATTAAGTGCTAACCACGGTCCTGTCTTTGTTCTGTAAATTTTGTGGTACGGCCTCCTCAATACTTTTGTGTTTGTTGTTAATTCACCTGTTCCCCGTTGTTACTTCCTGTTTTATTTTGGCACCCTGTTGTCTCTCGCGCGTCGCATATAGCTTTACTTTCCGTGTCTCGTCTTCCGTGATTAGTTTCAGCTGTGTTCCCCTGGCATTTCAGCCCTCAGTCTGCTTGTGTTCTTTGTCATCTCGTACTCTTTGCTATTCTGTTGCCTCCTCTCGTCACACTCCTGTTGAGTTTCCTGGCATGTTTTCTGTTTGGATACTTGGACTCTGCAATCTGCAGTTGTTTCAGCAACTACTGCGCCTAAATAAAGATTTTCTTTTTGTCTATTAATCCTGTTCTTTTGTGAACAGGATTACTAGTGAAGAAACATGAGCCATTACACAGACATTAAAATGTGCAAATAAAATACAATGAGGCAAACCTTCAGGTGGCCCGACAGTCCTCCAGCATCAGGTAGACTCCTTTTTATCCAACGATCTGAATGTCAGCAAACACACAGGTGGGCATATAAACAGGCACACAGCTGAACTGCACAACACACACTGACATTCAGCTGTGTAAAACTAGCCGTACACACAGATGATGAAAGTGTAACGATGCTGAAAGAGGCATCTGTAATTCCCAACGGCAGGTTTCTCTGTTAACTGCTGTTTTTAAGAGATTTTTAAAAATACCATCAGGACGCCCCCACCCCTGAGCATGTATCCACAACTGTGGATACTTATTTTCAATAAATTAAATAAAAGCAACACGCCGGTCACGACTGCTGGTGTCGTGATTGGTGACACCACTGCTCCTGTACCCACCTAATGTGGACTTTGTGGGTCTCTAAAAGTAGAGTGTTACATCCAGGCGGCTGCGCTGTCGGGACGCAGGCGCATAAACATCTGACAAAGCGGCAGATTTGATGCCCTGGGAAAGGAATGAGTTGTGCTGTTTTTGAATAGTGGGCTATCCATTCAGGATGACACCACTGTCTGTGGTGAAGACTATCAGTTCCACTGTCTCTCCCAGCTTCCATTACAGACCACTGAGTTGAAATGAAAAGAGATTTTTCTTGTCCATGTGCGTATGTTTGCATGTGAATGAATGCTGTATTTGTCTAAATATAAACAGGATTCCAAGCACAGATTTGGAAATATATCAGAGTCTCTGCTGCAGCACTGTAACCACTGAAAGAGGCAAACAGATAGAGGACGACAGGCAGAGGAGGGAGATGCGGAGGGGAGCAGAGAGAGCGAGCACGGAGGGAAAAGACGACAGAGTGAGTGAGAGGGAGAGGGAAGGCGTCAGGGAGTGGGAGAGCGATGCGGTGACATCACGGCAGAACAGTGAGGTAATGTCTGTGACACAGAAGCTGAACCCATAGAGCCGACAGCCATTTCTCACATCGATTAGAGCTGTCGATGCTGCGACTCGTGAATGCATAAAATGTTTTTTTTAAATGCATGTTTTAAATCTGACACTGGACACTAAATTAAAATAAATAAATAACTAACTGTGCACCAACTGTGAGTACTAGACTGCAGTTTCACAAGTCTGAGATTTTCAAGGTCGATGCAATTTAGGCTGCAGCAAGTAGAAGGAAAGAAGAGGAGGAGGAGGAAGTCAAATATTAGGACATTCTTTCAGCCATCAAAGTCCCGAGTAAGAAGGTTAGAAATGTTGCTCCTAGTCTGCTAACTCATCTTAATAATAATGCCTTCGACTTATATAGCGCTTTTCATGGTACTCAAAGCGCTTTACAATTCTGTGCACCATTCATTCACACCTCAATCATACTTGGTGGTGGTAAGCTGCTGATGTAGCCACAGCTGCCCTGGGGCAGTCTGACGGAAGCGTGGCTGCCAATCCGCGCCTACGGCCCCTCCGACCACCACCGACATTCACACTTCGGCAATGTGGGTTAAGTGTCTTGCCCAGGGACACAATGACAGCACACGCTCAGAGGGGGACTCGAACCCGCGAGGTGAGCACCTACCCACTGCGCCACTGCCACCCATCTTAAGACTGTTTCCTGAGTGAGATTTTCAGTAAGCCTCAGCTGAGATTTGCATGATTCCTAAAAATCATCCTAAAACACAGATATTCATATTTTCAGTGTGCAGGAAATTTTGATCAGACATCTTGCTGATACATTTCTGAGTCCAGGAATTTATTATATTAACTTTTTTGTTTTACTATCAGCTGTAATGTGTTTTTTTTTAACGTCTAGTTTTAGTTAACTAGAATAACCTCGTACAAGCCTCACTTTCTGCAACACATTCAGCTTAAATTTTCTCTGTGAGATGCCTTTCCGCGCTCCTGTCGTCTCTAAAGGTGCCACACAAACACGGCGGCTCAAATGGCTTCAAAGACCCTGCATCACTTTTAAACCCAGCCGTGCTCTGCGTTCCGCCTCTGATACCATGTTTCTGGCACAGCCTTTGTCTCCGTCACTCCATCAGGAGAGAAAAGCCTCTCAGCAGCTTTGACACAGAAGCTGCGTTCACATCCAGCGTTTGGAAGAAACCATCTGAAACCACAGAGGGCTGTGCTGACAGATTAAAGTAATGTTGCACCGTGCTTCATCGTGGTGTGTCGGATCTATCTTCGTTACTTCTGTGTTCGGGGTGCCTGCGTTGGCTTACAGGGAGACTGATGCTCTCTTGCTGCCATCTGCTGATTACAGTCTGTAATGACAGTCAATTGAATTAGAGATGACGATTTGTAAATCTGAAATTTATCAAACTGATACCTCACCATTGGTTAAATGTTTATTCTCTCTCAGATGTTAGAAGTAAAAATGTAATAGTTCTTTTTTTTAATTATTTGTTCATCAAGAGATTATACAAAACTGTTCACATTATATAAATTTTGCATAACTTACATAACTTCAACTCTTTTTTTTAAAACATATAAAACACCATATAAACATAAGAACAAAACAAGGGAAATTAAAAATAAATGAATAAATAAAAAGAGAGAAAAAATAAAAATAAATAAATAAAGGGTTGGGGTGGGGTGGGGGGCTTAAAGTAATTAAAGTATTTTACCTATCCTTTTAACTTAGTGACACGGTGGTTAATTACATTATTCTACACATTGAGAAGGTAGAGATTTTAGGGACGCCACAAAGCATGTCCACTTACAAGTAAATTTTGCTGAACTACCCTCAGATATGTTCTTACAGTGTTAAGCCATTGTAATGTAGATGGAGGTATAGGGGATTTCCAGGAAAGTAAGATACAGCGTCTAGCGAGAAGAGAACAGAAAGCTAAAATCTCATTTTGCTGGGGAGATAGCTTCAGCGTGGTCACTGGAACTCCAAAAATGGCAATTAGTGGATCCAAAAACCCCTGAGAGCACAGAAAAGCCATTACTCCAGAATTTATGCAGGTTTGGGCAGAAGAAAAACATATGGCTTAAGCTGCAGGGTGAAGACTGACATCTGTCACACTGGTCTAAGATTGAGGGGAAGATTTTAGATAAACGAGATTTTGAAAAATGGACTCTATTTATTACTTTAAACTCTACAAGCTGTAACCTAGCACATGGTGTACCTAAAACGTATGCTGAGAATCACCTTGTTTTTGTGAGGTCTGTCATATTTTCACACCCGGCCATGCAACCCGGAACCAGGGAAGCAGCCAACTCAGCCCCAAACCACCAGCCAGCCCCCACCCCGGGCAGAGGGCAGGTAAAACAGGACCCACCCACCCTCTCCCCCACCCGAAGTGTTTGGGGTGATGTGTTGGGTGTACGTGCTGGTGTATACAAGTGTGTGATGTAGAAGGGATGTATGTGACTGTGTGAAAGCATAGAGAAAATGACTGGAGGACGACTGAAAAACTTTGAAAATTAAATACACAAACTAAAAAACAACTCTGAGATGATTTAAAAGATGGTAAACAAAAACCTCAGCAGTCAAAGAAAGAACAGAACATCAGCGTTCAAAAAGAACACAAACATTAAAAAAAACACAAAAAAAACAGCACGTACACACAACTTTATAAAAGAGGGGAAACAAATATAAAACCACAGTGTTCAAATGAAGCATTAAATCAGTAAGCCTCGTGTTTTGTTTGAATTTATTTGACCTCAAAGTAGCTTCATCACAAACACCTAAAGAAAGGAAAGAAGCACCCAGCAACTTTAAAAGAAAAAAAATCACTTTAGAAAACTTCAACGTTCATTCTGCCTGGAAAAATAAGACTGCCTTCAAAAAGATAGCGTTGGATGTTCAGACTCATGTGAACAATGCACTCTTATACTTTTAACTTTTATGTGGCGAGAGAGAAATCTCAGGCAGCTTTTAGGCTCCATTCTGCCAGAAAGTACCGACATCTTCATTTGTCTCGGGACAAAACCAATTCTGACTTATCAGTGCACTGAAAGCATTTATCAGTTATCACTCCCACAAATGTTGCCTGTAGGAAGCCTCTTGCAGACTCAGCAGGCTCAGGAGGAGAGAAAAAAAGGGGAAATGGAGAGGAAGAGGAGATAAAGAACAGGAGCAGTGGGAGGAGAAAAATGATAAGAACCATATAGCTTGTAAATTCTGCAGACAGATATATTGAGTGAGGTCCTGGTTTCCCTGGGTTAGTAAGTACTGCAAACATCAGCTGGTGAAAAGGTTTGAAATCATTCCCGGACGATGTTCAGATTACACCTTATGTGAGCGTCCACAGGATTTATACATCAGTGTTTTTGCCTTTTGCAAATGGTTCTGTACCTTTGCTGTGCTGAAGCATATTATATTTGAAGTGTCCAGATTCGCTTCATTTACTTCAGCGTGTCCACTAATCCATCATATTCTGAATCACTTTGCCAACTGAGGGGCGCCAGGCAGCGGAAGCCGATCCCAGCTGCCACATAAGATGCAACATCCAGCCCGTCCAGGTCAGACAGGTACAGCGAAAGTCAACATTAGGTGTGACCACCTTTATTCTGCCGCTTCATTTGGTTTGTCGGATTCACTTTAGTTTCTACTGTTTAAACACGTTGAGGTTGATTGAACACTTCTGCCAAAGCCTCCTCGTGCTGCTTTTGGAGACAGACTTCACCAATAGTGTCTTTTTATTCCAAACTTTTTAGTTCACTATTACAACCTGTCACGTTCCCCTTCAGGTTGTCATGCAGCCATAGCCCTCTCCCATCAGCCACCCGGAGCAAAATTCCAAATTCTGCTCCGGAATGTGGGATTCTGCGCCACTGGTGCCACAAAATAATTCACGTTTTGAGATCAGTTTTGCTCAGTGCGGGAACCGAACCGGCTTTCTGGCACTTCCTCTAATGTGCCGCTCACAAACAAACAGCCAACACTGATGATAAATAAAGAATTTTAATATTTATGTACTTTAAATATATCCAGTATACATGAAGTAAACATAATTGTACACAATAACAGGATATACTTTCTTTTTCATACTTGGACTCATATTTCAAGTATGCAGATCCGTTATAGCATCAGATACGTTGCAGTGCTTTCTTGGCAAATGGAAGATTATTCAAATGAACAGCATAGAAGTTATCTGGAAGAATCCCATCATGCAGTGCAGTATATTGCAGATAACTTTGGTATGGTGTCGACCAAAACAAAGCATGTCAGTTCATTTACAAAAGCAGAGAAGACAGCATTTGCATCCATGTGGGCTTGAAACAAATCGATTTCTCCACAGGTCACCAAACATGACAAATATGCCATCAATAATGCTGTTTATGCCTCATTTTAAACACAAACTTACAGAATTATTTTTGGGGGTTTTCTCACCTTGTCACTTAAAATTTTAATAGTTTCCATCTTAAATCACTTTTATGGCGTATCTACATAAAAATCATAGAGGGGCCAAATTTCAGCAACTGTCAGTGCAAGTTTATCTCCAAGTCTGATCATATTAATACAACTGACAACTCTTCAAGCATTTTAAGATTAGCGTCTGGACCTTCAGCTTTCAATTTTAAGCACGTTAACTTCCTTCTGAAACATAACGAGTGTTTTTGCCATGAGAAATGGAGGCTATTTAAAGAAGAGAAACCGCCGTTTCATACGGCAGGGCGTATTACTCCCATCACAGAGCAATGGAACGGAAAAAGAGTAGCACAGAGGTATGGCGTCCCTAGTTCGAGAAACCGACGATATGCGATATGGGCGCCGTTTAATGAAGCTGCCGGTTCAGGATCTGTGAAGCATGTGTTCTGTGGTGGGAGTTGTCTGCTCCAGGGATTGAATTAACTAAATGCATTACTTCTTTAGTCTGAACTGTTTTTAACTGTGATAATATGATTGGAAAAGGGATTCTCTGATGATCAGTTAGCCGTTTAATGTGCTCATTCTGCATTAGGCAGCACCATGTATGTGCTGGAAAACTCAAGTGAAGGATGCTGAAAACGGGCCTCCGAACCCCCGCAGAGGTCAAAGGATTTCTCAACATTTTTTGCTTTAATAAGAAAACAAAACAAAACACCCGAGCTCAAATATTGGGAGCTGTAGCGTTCTGCTCAAGCAGATTATCTTTGCTAACCAAACTGTTTCTATCGCCTCATGTCGCTAAAAACAAAAATGCAGACCAGTCAGTGACCTTTGAAGAAACATCTGCTCTCAAGTTTCACATCTGTATGCCGTTTCCTGTGCAGTTGAAGAGCAGCTGAGGAACAACAACACTGCAGCGTGCAGATTAAAACCTGTGATTATCTCTAATAATCAGTAACTCTGTACACATTATTACTGTAAACCCAGTCAACATTAAACTACTGACCACATCAACAGTTTGGAGTTACATTCAACAGTCATTTGTTTTAACCCAGCATTAGCATGACTGACAGAAGCCCCCCCCCCGTTGCATCACTTTGCTGAACACATTTAATTCCTAAGAAGCACACAGGCTGCAGTCAAACAGTCAATTCTGCTGAAGGTTTCTCACTGAGTGACGTGACCAGAAGCATTTGTGTGGCAGCCACAATAAGAGCCGGCTGAATGCTCGAAATACTAAGAAAGGGTTCTGCTGTCACTTCCTCTAGCTTACGATACACTGGACCATCCTTTATAAACAAAAAAAAAGAGAGGAGCTAATCCCCATCCCACAATCTGTGCATTGCTGTGTTGCCCGCTTTTAGGAATATTGTTAGTTCAGTCGCAGATACTGGAAGTGTAGACAAAGTGGGAAAAGATGAGAAAACATTTCACAGAAAAGGTCAAAATGACACAGCTGATCGTTTGACTGTCTGACCGCAGCCACAGTGTCCAATCATATTCACAGAAACACAACCTGCGGCGACACAACCACACCTCCGCCATGTTTTACCGTTTCACCGCTCGTCTGAACGTCTCGTGGGGAGCAACAGAAAAAAAAAATTTTTCCAAGTCTGATTTCTTCCTCTGGTATCTTAAAATTTTTACACCTCTGGAGCTGATTCTGCTTTTTGAAATGGGACACTTCTGATTGCCGTTCAATGAAACAATAAAACATAAAGCAGGTGTTTTCCTTCGTGGGCACTGTGTGTTTCTGTCCTGCCACAAACACACAACTGTACGTGACATTTTTACAGTAGATTGAAGAGTCAGCTTCGTCTGAGTCAAACAACTTTGATCGATGGTTATTACGGTCTTATTATTTCTCTATTGCTAAGATTTCTTCACAGCTAAAAAATAAAAGATTCACATCAAGAACAGCTAATCTCTTAAAAATATGAACACTCTTAAAACTGATTTAAAAAAAAAAAAATACAAATACAAAATAAAAATTAAACTGGCTTCTTGTAATTACTACATCCGTTTGAAGGGATGAAATCTGAAACTACCTGAAAGCCATGAAGCCCGTCCAGCGACACCTGGACTCCGGGCAGGGGAGGAGCAGCTCTTAACGAGGATGTGAACCTCTCACTGTTTGTTTCCACACAGGCTAAAACCTCCACGAGCTGTAAAAACTTCTTCATGAAAGAAAAAAAAAAGAAAAAAAAAAGTGAAACATCACACGTAATAATTTCCCTTCAACCATCTGGAATTTCCTATGAGATTCACAACAGGTGTGAGACAGGTGACGGTCAGCTGACTGCTGATTGGGTCTGTGCAGAAACCAACTCGTTGTTTAAACAGAATTAGCCAATCAGAGCCCTGTGTTTTCCTCTGGCATGTCATGGGGTCTAATGAGGCGGCAGGCATTGCACGGTTCCAACAGTCTCAATGACAAAAACTACTTATTGATCTCCAATAAAACACAAAAGCAATAAATAAAACTGTTGAAATAAATCCTCTGTGATAAGCTATATACGGCAGATTTATGGTGTCACTGTCTTAGTATTAATATATATATTAACAGTATTACAGCATAAAGTTCGAGTGTACGACACACACATGCAGAACAGCAGAAATCAGGCTCACGCTTTCAAAATAAAAACGGCTTCATTTCCCGCAGACGCGTTTGGCTTCTCCTGCAGGCGGTTTGATGAGAACACTGAAGTGTAACTGGAATACTGTAAACCGAAACACAATCAGCAGCTCTGAACAGATATGGAGGCCTTTAAAGGCCGAAGAGCTGCGGTTTGAAAACAGAGAACATTCGTATTCAGCCTTCAGTGTGAAACAGCACCTGCTCCGCCCTCGTCCTGCAGGTTCACCTTTACCTGCGTGCTTTCATCTCCTTGTGAATGTTAAAAAAAAAAAAAAAGTTAAAAAACCGATTGAAATTCAGGGAAAACAATTTATATTTATATTTAACAAACTGAATTTTTATTTTGTGTTTCATCAGGTGCTGAAGTTCAACATGACGGGACTTGGATCACGTTTTCAAGTTTAACGCTGACTCTGCTGCCGCAGGTGTTCACACAGGTGATCTGACATATACAGCTGTTTCCAGGCGTTTCCATGACAGCAGAGCTGAATTCCAGGTTTTCCAGGACTTTTCTAAACTTGAGAGTTAAGTGTTTAATCTGTGCAGTGAAAATGGAAGACAGAACCTCTTAGAGAAGCTTTTACTTTATTCACCTGTTCATCGCTCCGTGTACCGAGGTGAAGCTCTGAAGCCTGTTTCCGTTAGTCACAGTATCCTGTGCTCTGATTGGTCAGGTAGCTGCTGCTGCGATTCATTATTGTGTCTGTGTAAACAACAGGCTTCACCTTCACTTGACAAACAAAAGTAACTTCTGTTTTCTTCTACTTTTGTTGCACTTGCTGTTAGTCAGTGATTAACTTCGTCATCACCACTTCCTGTCCTGTCAGTTTCCCTTTGTTTGTCTGGCAAGCAGACTCCGCCTCTCCACGATGTCAAAAGAGCATACTCCGCCTCCTGGTCGGACTGTTTGCTGGACAGAACAAAAAACAAAACAAATCAAAAAAAATAAATAAAAAATTAGAGAACATCAGGGTCAGACACCAGGAAGCCACACTGGCTCTGCCTCCTCCCCGCCCCCCAGACAGGTGACATCAAAGACTGGGAACACGTCGCTGTGCGTTTGTTACCTGGATCAGGCGCTGCTGCTGCTGCCGTTGGTCTCACCGTTTCCTTTTCCAGTTGAATTTCTGGCAGGGTGAAGATGGACGTCGCTGAAACAGAAATAATCACAGCGCCTCTGTGACATCACGGTGACATCACAGACTAAGGATGCGATGGGTGTTAAAGGCGATGTTTAGGCTTACTGTCAGGAAGTAACTTCACTCTGTTTCCAAGGTTACTGAAGTAGGAGTGATTCATCGACTCATCTGCAGAAATCCTCTTCTTCCCTTCGAACTAAAGTTTAAATTAAATTTAAGTTTTCTCATCACGTCAATGCATGCAAAAAAAGCCTATTATTCATATTAAAAGTCATGTAATTAGACTTCAGTTTATAATTGAGAAGAAAAGGAGACGCTGAGACATTAACTAACCTGTAGGAATTTTGACAACAGCTCCACTCCTTCAGTGCTGAGCCTGAACAACATAGAAACACTTTATTATCTGGTGCACTGACCCTTTAACATCAATATATGTATATCTGTTTGCAGCCACAGACAGCAGATCTCTTTATTTAAACTAAAGAGGGACTCTTTGGAGGCCCAGATTGAAAGGATCCCATGAATCCTTGTGGGTTAGCTGCTGCAGGCTGCACATGCATGTGAGGGTGGGTGGGTGGGTGGGGTTACTACATAAAGCCCTGGCTACAAAAGCCTGGGTGTAGTTACAGTGTATCTCTGTACCTGGGAGTGTGGTTACTCAGTCTCTCTGCTCTGTACTGAGGGTAGTTAAATGCCACAAACTCCTCATTAGAAGTGATCCCAGGCCAGGTCTGCTCTGTGGGAGTTCCTGCACATAAAATACACACAAAGTTTATTTTAAAGATAAATTCAATTTCAATTCATTACTTATACAGCTTAAAAGCCGCAACATAAAATCGGTACTGACAAATGATTTTCTTTTGGAGACATGAATTTCAATTACTGACTATTCTCAGCTAAAAACAACAGCATGATGAGGTTCTATGAGAAGTGATGCCCCTCCCATGTCCAACCCAAAGCATGCCTTTACCGACACTTCGCTGGGTGTAGCACAGGCAGACTCCTGCACTGCCACTGCAAGGCCAGTATGGGGTGCAGGAGGGCATGACACTATCAGTTCACAACAAACACCCCGAGCTGCTTTACATAGCAAACAATAATAAAGAGAACCCCAGTGATCTATGACTGAGCAATTGGCAACAGTATGGAGGAAGAACTTCCCTTTAAAAGAAAAAACCTCCATTTTAAAACGGGCTCAGGGAGGGACAGCTATCTGCCATGATCAGTCGGGGTGGTTAGGGAAAAGAGAAGACAGAAAAGAAGAGCATGGAGCTCTGTGGTCTCAAAAGATGATGAAATGGAAGCTGACTGGTTCTCACCCAGCAATTTAAAGATAAAGTGAAGCTCCTCCTCGACTGTGGAGCCAGGAAACAGAGGTCGACCTGTCACCATCTCGTAGAAAATACAACCAACACCCCTACAGACAAGTAGAAACACACACACACACACACACACACACACACACAGTTTGTTTCAGCAGATGGTTTAACATTAGTTAAATATCAGAGACTCCGGTTATTGTCGCCACAGAACAGTCATCTAAAATTTTCATAGTAGTAGTACTACAATATACAACAGTAGCAGTACAGTACACTACAGCACTGACCACATGTCGATGTGAGTGGAGTAGTCAGTGCTGCCCAGCAGGATGTCAGGCGGTCGGTACCACAGCGTCACCACCTCGTTAGAGTATGTCTTTGTTGGGATTGACTTTGCTCGAGCCAAACCTGAAGAACGCGCACGCACACACACACACACACACACACACACACACACACACACACACAAAATAAGGATCATGATTCCAGAGGTCATCCAGAACTGCCGTGCAACTCTTAAAGGCAATTTCTGGGTGTTGCAGCACAGAGAGTTATGATATGCTCAGAAAGTGTGTTTAAAAAGGGGGAAAAAGGTGGATTTAAGTCGTCAGTGGACGATGCGCAGTGACTCTGCTGTCCTGAATTCACCGAGGAGGTCACTCTGTCTGTGGAGGTCAGACGTCTGTAATCCTTCTCTGTCAAACAGCACGGAGCAAATCCATGTCTCTGGCTCATCATCAATGTCCAAGCATAAAAAGGAATCAGTCTCGCTCTGCGTCTTTGGAAACCGCACGGCTTGCAGTTAAAGTGAAGCAGTTTTAATCATCAATTCTCGCTTTAACCAAAATCGACTCTCCCAATAAAACATCTCCAGAGGCAGTCTAAGGACAGTGGTTCTCCGTGATGCTGATGTGGTGGCTGCCGGTTATAAAATGAGATCATATGAATGTCCAGAGCTGCTTTTGGATGACAGAATCCCTGAGGGGGTTTCCCTGAAGAACTTCACACCTTCATCACATTGTTCTGTTTACACCAGTACGCTAACACGATGTAACTGCCACCTGATGGTTGGTACCAACAACAAGACGAAGAGCGTTGTGAGGTGTCATGATAACCAGGCAGGGTTTCACCAGGGTGGCTGCAACTGGCCAAGGAGTGGGTTAGCAATTTCACAAGTAGAACCTCCCACCCACTACAATGTTTAAGAGTGTGTGTTTGTGTTTGTGTGTGTTTGCGTGTGTGTGTGCGTGACAGACGGAACAGCTGGGCAGCTCTTCACGCACAGTTGATTTGGTCTTTTACTTTCTTGTAATCCTCTTCCCGTTTCTTAATTCTCTCTCTACACTGCCTCACTGTGTGGATAACCAAAGTAGGAAGTTGAGAATAAATGTAAAGGAAAATGTAATATTTTGCTTTGACAAGAAAAATGTTCCATTTCCTCCAACCAATACAGGCTGGGCTTGGCTGTCGGTTCATTTCTTCCAGTTTTGCTCCAGTTTTAGAGCCAAAAGGGCTTCTAATTAGATTTTTAATGTGACGGGTGCCGGTAGACATAAGCAGCTTATGCTTACATCTACACTGATCATTATATATTTACATCACTCAAAGATGCCTTTTGGGCAAGAGACACCCGCCCTAAAGTAGGACCTAAAATTTTTTTATAGCATCTAATTCCACAGAAGACTCTAATAGTGTCTGCAGACACCCTTACAGACATGAGGCAACGTGAGCCCGGGACACTCACCAAAGTCTGCCAGCTTGAGCTCTCCTCGCTCATTGATGAGCAGATTTTGTGGCTTTAGGTCTCGATGGAGAACTTTCCTCCGATGGCAGTACGACAAACCTCGCAGCAGCTGGAACAGGAAGAGCTGAGGACAGAAACAGCAGCACAGTCACAGGAAATAAAACAGGGTGAGCACACAATACGGCGGAGGGGGAAAAAGCAGAAGGAATCTTTTAAGGTTTATGGTTATTATGGTTTAAGAAATAAGTAAGTGTGGAGTTCAAGCTAAATCGGCAGCAGGCGAGTGACCCGTGGTGCTGACCATCACAGCTGTTAGCCTGCTGCTCACAGCATCAATCTGTTGCACATGACAGTCACACACAGTAAAATTTCATTTCAGTGAATGTTATTGTACTAAGAATAAGACATAAAAACTCACCTTGACATTGTGAACATGGATGACGTTTCCACAGTCGTCCAGATACTGTTTTAGATCTTTGTCCTGAAACACATGAACACACACACACACACACATTAATACAGACCAGAGAAGAAGAGGAGTTTGTGTGTTAACGTGTGCCTTTCTTACCAGATACTCAAACACCAGCGTGAGGGACTTCTGTGTGTGGATGATGTCGTGAAGCGTGACGATGTTGGCATGTTTCAAATCCTTTAACAGAGACACTGAGGAGCGAAATGCAAACATGCTGTCATTGGTACTTCTACTACTGCAGTAGTAATAATACTTCTGTTGGTTCAGTTTCAGTAATCTGACTGCAGTACCTTCTCTGATCGCAGTACACGGAGCTCCTTCTTCGTGTTCCAGTCTAATTTCCTTCAGAGCCACCAGGTTTTCGGTCAGTTTACTCCGACCTTTGTACACTGTGGCATAGGTCCCCTGCAGACAGGTGAGAGACGGACAGGTGAGAGACGGAAGCAACCATATTTCAGCAAAAGGGTGGACTGCTGCAGGCTTCTAGCCGGGAAGTTTTAACAGGCCAGCGTGCTTAGCAATGTGCACCCACAGACTGTGAGGGTGCATCATACAGAACAGGTAAAATGCTAATTAGTAGCAACATATAAATCAAATCATACTAATTTTACTCACTGGCAAGAACTGAGCATTGACTTGTGTCAGCATAAAAGATTTTATGAAAGGTAAGGACTGCTCAGCAAGTGTGTTTCATAAAATGGAAACTGAAAGCTTACATGTAATGCTCTAACTGATGTTAAGATTTTTTTTAATATTCAGATATAGTGGAGTTGGACGCGAAGTGTTGCTGAAATTATCTGGCTTCATTTCATATTGTGGAGTGGCTTTATAAACAAACAGTTATTCAAAGGTTACCCTGGATGGTAAGAGCAGGGAACACCGGGTGGTTTGCAGAGCTCTGCTATCCATGCATAGGTCACACAGTCTACTGTAGCAGCAGAGACATCATTACAGAGAAAGATGCCAGTTAAGTTATTATCAGTTTAAATATTTAGGAAAATTGTCTAACAGTAAAGATGGTGGTATTAGTATAACTTTGAGGGGTCAACTTTTTAAAATCTAATTTGTGGACAAAGTCAGCAAACTCCATTCAGCTGTTGTAGTTTGATCAGTGGCTCTGTAAGGCAGCCATGATGGCTCATGTAACATCAGAATGGAGCGCTAAGATGCCATTTGGGTCAGATAGTGGGAAATAATGTGACCTCACCTCTCCCAGTTTGTCCAGCTTGATGTAGGTCTCCAGTTTCCCAAATCCAATTTCTGACTGCATGCAAAGAGGCGGACAGGAGAGGGTTAATATATAACGTGAGGAACACTAAATACAATAAACACTAAACATCCTGTAGTTTTCACACATGCTCCGCAGCCCTGAACTTTTGATGTCACCCAACAGATATGCGGCCGGCAGCACGAGGGAATTTCCAGCAGTGTGAGCCTGTCTGAAACATTTCCTGCTGTGCGCTACATGTGAGACCAGGACAATTATGGAAAACACGCAAACCGATTCTCCCAAAATCGTCCAAAGCACGTGTGTGAAAACTGAGAGTAGGTGCAGGCACACGCACCAGAGACACTCTGCGCAGCCGCCTGCTGATTGGCTGCTCAAACAGAGCTGGACCAATCACATTGAACTTCTCCAGGTAATCGTCTGGAAGACGGATGTCGGCTGGTAATGACAGACGTTTGTTGATGTCCTGAAACAGAAGAAGAAGAAACCCGGAGGTCACGGCAACAGAATTCATTCACGTTCATCCTCCACGGTATCTGAGTTTATTTTAGTCGACAAAGGCTTTTAATACAGAGGGAGAAAAAAGGCTGATGACTGAACGTAGTCCGCACCTTTCACCGCCAGTAACTGTTCAGTCATCTTGAAAATAACTATTAATTTAAGATGAAATGTCTGCATTTGATCTGGGACAGCACTGGAAATCCAGGCCCTGAATGCAACCCTGGTGACCGCTGCAGCAACAGTGATAACACCCGATTCCTGTGAAAGCTGCTTGCATGAGCGAGATTATAAGAGAACCCACAAACTCCACAGCTGTTTGTTTGTCTAAAGGCCCAACATGGTGAGAAATCTGCCTGAACCTGAACGCAGCAGCAGAGGTCAGGATCTAAGAGAAGAGCAGAGTTCACCGTTCCTCTGCCTCACACTGACAGACATGGATTAACTGAATTTGGTGCATCGGTGACAAACACTGAAAGACGTTACATAAAGCCGACCTTTACAGACAAAAATGGCCCAATGGAGCTTTAAAAAAAAAAAAAAAAGGGCTGATGAAAATTTTTTTTGATCAGATAAAATAAGACTAGCATGTTTGATTGAGCTGATCAGAACCAGCAGTGACTGCAGAGCCAGAAACATGGAGGCGAAGCGTGCTGACCCTCGGGGGAAAAGGCATTTACGAAAAACTCTCGAATGTTTTGAAGAACAATCTGAACTTTTGAGCCGGACGAAGTCTGTCCCCTGACCTAAATCCATCAGGACACCTTTGGAGGATTTTAAAAACAGAAGGTAGAGACACAAAACCTCTAGGACATCTGTCCACAGATGTGTGACAGACTGGCATCACCCAGTAGCCCAGGGGAGGGAATCACATCTGCCTGCAAAAACAAAAGCTCAAATAAAAAATAAAAGGATCTCCCTGCTGAAGGTGGACTCTCATAGCTGCACTCTAACCTGTTTGATTTTAATGAGACCAGCTTGAATAGCTTATACTTCAGTTACTGCAGCCTGTTGAGTTACTGTTACTGTTTTACCAGCACTGCACTGACGTAAAGCATCAAGTCTGGCACTAAAACAACGGCAGTGTGGTCAGTTCACTCCTTAAAAAGCAGGACCTGGACCAGCCTCCATCACCACAGTGCATCTGTACCCAAAGGCAAGTTGAGTCTTGCTCAATCTTGAGACACACTTATCCAGAAAACTCCACCAGTGACTGCAGCAATATAACAAAGCTGATGTAATTCAACATGTAAAAGATGCACTCAAACTTGCTGACATATTTAGGAAGCTGCAGGCTAGACGTGCTCAATGACAACTTTACAGCCAATGAATATTGATGGTAAACAAACACAAGGCACCAACCATCTCAGTCAGAGAACTGGATGCTGTGTGAAGGGACTGTGTCAAAGAAGACATGCAACACTCTGGATGAGCATGATGAGTCTGAATATGCACTGAAGAAGCCACCACAACTCTCAAACTAGACTTAGTCCTATAACCCACTTGGCTGAAGATCCTCCTTTGGGAGGAATGCAGCCTGCAGAGGACAGAAGTAGCTGGGGAAAAAAATGACAAACAACCAAAAAAATACATGCAAAAAGCTAAAACACACATCAGGGAGCAAAGAAAGGCTTTGCAGAAAGGATGCTGATAGAAGACAGGGAAGTACCTCACCCTCTCTGCTTTACTCTAGTAAGCTCTGTGTGTGTGTGTGTGTGTGTGTGTGTGTGTGTGTGTGTGTGTGTGTGTACCTCAGTAGAGATCTTCTTGCTCCTCATTCTGACTTTAACTGGACTCTGAACGTCATCTGAAGAAGAAGCTGGATCACTTTCTCCATCTGAGCTCATTTTCACATCTTCATGGACAATCTCTGAAATTACACAGATAAACAACACAGTAACACACACACACAGACACACAAAGGGTCGGGCAGGCCTTAATTTCCCCATATCACAATTTGATCACACAACCAAAGGATCCACCAAAACAAGCCCAATCTACAGAGGTACCACCCCATAGTACACACATCCCAGAAGTCCCATGTCCAGGTCAGAGCTGGCATGACTACCCCCCCCCCATAACTGTCAAAAACAGACCTATCCCGTCTCAGAGTGACACTGAAAACACACGCCACTGCATTTCTCACCTCCACACTGGACTACTGTAATTCATTATAATCAGGTTGTGCCAACAGCTCTCTGAAGAGCCTCCAGCTGAACCAAGATGGCGCAGTAAGAGCTTTAACGAGGACTAGAAAAAGATCTTTCTCCGATATTAATTTTTCTTCATTGCCCCCTTGTGAACTCTAGTATGGAAAATCATTTTCTTCACATACAAAGTCCTGAATGATCAGAATCCATCATATCTTAAAGACCTAATAGTATCATATCACTCCAGCAGGGCGCTTCACTCTCAGTGCAGGGTTACTTGTGGTTCTTGGAGACAGAGCCACACCCTTCTATACTGCAACACGCCCCAGAATGGGAGGCAGAGCCTTCAGGTTCCTCTCCTGTGGAACCAGCTCTATTACATTTTGCTATTAATTTTGTGTCATCCATCTCCCACAGTGCATTCTATCCTCTAGTCTGTTTCTGCATGCACTCTTCTGCACGCATCTCCAGCTTAGCACCGCCAACCTGCTCAGTGGTTAATGTTATATAGTTTGTCATCTGTGCGCGCTCGTCTCGCTCCGTTTTCCCGTCGCTGCTGCCGGTTGCAGCAGATGGCTGCCTAAGCCTGGTTCTGCTGGAGGCAAATTTTTATTTCTCAGTTCAGAGCGCAGATACGCAGCAGACTGCAACTTCCTTGTGGTTGCACCTGCAGCACATGTTCCGCATCGTCACAAGTGAAACAAGTCTGTGAAAATTTTGTAACGAAATCTGTGCTCTGTCTTTAGTTTATGGACAAAGCACAGTGGTGTAAAAGAAGTGTAGCAGGCAACAAGGAGCTGGCACTGCCTTGGTTACTTTTTCAGCATTCAGACTTAAACTAACCAATTATGACTTAATTTGTGTTCCACAGACAAGAACTGAGCTGTTTTCAGTTGGAGAAATTAAATTCAGTTAATCTTTAAATGTTCATGCATACAGTAAAGAGCCAATTCCACTACTATTTTTATGTGGACAGACATGCAGTACATGATTATACTGTATATATTCAGTACATGTATGTGTGTGTAGTAGTACAGTACAGTGCTGTATTGGTACCCAGTCTGGTGGTGTGGTTCAGGTAGGAGCTCAGGCTGCGTCCGAGGCCTCTGGGTTTCCTCAGTGAGGTGCTGTACGACTGAAGTAAAGACTGAACTGAAGAGGATGAAGCTCGAACCTTCAAACCTCCAGAGGAACGAAGAGACACCACCTCTGAGGGGAGAGATGAAGGGGCGAAGGGAAGGGAGGGGACAGGGAGGATGATGGAAGGACAGGGGTCGAGAGGGGTGATGGAGGAATGAGAGAGGTGTAGGAGGAGATGAGGGGTGGAGGTGGGTAATGGTTGGTTGATTTAGAAGAAAAAAAAAAGAAAACTGGGTTAAAGGAAAAAAACAAAAAAAATTGAATTAAACAAGTATTTGATTAACTGATTGATTGACAGGCCCAAGAGTCAACCAATCAAAATCACAGATCCAACCAACCAATCAAATCAGAGGGAGGAATCACACAGGATTGTCAGGAATTAAACCAGCAACCTTCCAGTTACCAGTCTGCTGTGCTGAGCTGCAGACCAGTTTACAAAGCTGGTTAGCAGCTGGTTAGTTCTTGACTGTTTTAACTGGGACTCATTTCAATTAATTACCTACATTTAAAAAAAAAAGGGGTGGGGCAAAATAAAATGAATAAATAGATTTTATTCATGTTATTTGTGTATTGAAGCCTTCAGCCAATCAGGGCAAAGTTCTGTCATCGCAGAGGTGGTTCCCTACTGGGGGAGCCGGAGGAGAACGACTGCAGCACCGGACTCATAACTGCAGCCGCCAAGCTCCCGCCAGGTTATAAAGTCATGTGACATAGCGGCATTCAGCAGCAGCAGCGAATGTGAGATAAATCTGTAACCAGCATGCATCACGTTAAAGTCAGCGCTGCACAGCTGGTCGTCTGGTGGCCTGTACGACAACATAAGATAAACATATCCAGAATATCTTTGCTGCACTTTCTGTAACATCCGCAATCAGACTAAGTAGTCACACAAAGGTGATCATCAACTCGATAAGCTTTCCAATCTAGTTATGAGTGAGGTCACGTGAGGCTGCGACAATCCGCTGGGAGCATGTGACCGACCACAAACACGGATGGGTCTACCGGCAGCAGGGTGGCATATTTAACAGAAGAGATGAAAATATTAGAAAAATACAAAAATGTAACAAACACTATACAGCTGCTGCGAGCCGAGCAGCAACGTGTGACAGGGAAAGCACTGAATAAACTCCATTTAAAGCCGGGAAGTGGCGGTTTCTGATATTAAACATGGTAAAAGTTGCAAAAAAAAATTAGGTGAGTGCATGAACAATTTATCCAGTGATCCAAAGGTTGAGGCTTCAGACTAATCTAAACGCTCTGTTTTGAACAGTTTCTTTCCAAACTTGGTTCTGTGTGATGTCAGAGAGAGCGGATATCCCTTATATGGTCACCCTTGGCTACAGTCACAAAAGCCCCACCCACCTGCAGTTTGTTTGCAATGCGGTAGCCATTCAGAAAGTTTGTTTACATCTGTGATAAACTGGGGAGTGCAAGTAGCAGTAAAGGATAAATATTGGTTGCTTGAACTGTCAGTCACTCTAAGCTACTGTAGGAGAATCTGAGTTTAAAAAAATAAAGGAGTGTGAAATAAGCATAACATGTCTCCTTTAACAGACTTATCATTGTGGCACTGGTAGCTCTGGCTGTAATTCTAACTGTGTATTGGATTAAATTATGTTGCTTCGCTGTATTCTTATGATGTGTAAAACATTAGCGTTATTTTTTTCCCCTGGGGCTTGTTGAACTGTGAGAACGAATGAAAACATAATTCTAAATGTAAGTAGGCTGGCTTGCAAAATTCATAAAAGATTTAAAACATTTAAAAGGCTTTGTTCTCCATTTTAAGATTATGCTGCCATAAAACTACAGAACAGTGAAATGCTTTAAGATTCTGTGCAGCCAGCTGGAAAGAAGAACAAGGAGGGAACCAATTTCCCTCTACTGAGAACGCATCAGAGCTCATCACTGTGCAACAATGGGCCTAACGGTCTCTAAAAATCACAGACCCTCTGCCCACCAAGGTTCAGGAGATCTTCTAGGAACTTCCCCCTGATTGGTCTGTATCAGTTTGTTTACATGCTCTGGTCTCAAACACAATGTGCACCTGAGCAGGTCAGGTATGAGTGGCATACGTTAAAACCACCATCATAGAACTTAATACCCAGGGTTAAACCTGAAGCTAAGCCCCAAATCCGGCATCATCCTATAGGCTTCTGATCACACCTGACAGGATTACCTGAGTCACTGTGTGAAGTTGCTTCCTGAGTGATGGTGTCACTCAGCGTCCTGTCCCCTCCCCCTGACCCGCCCCTCCCCAGAGTGAGTGACAGCTGCCGTTTGATCTTCCTCATCCTCTCCATTAGCGGGGGCCGGGGGGCAGAGGGGGACGTGACGCCGAGGGGGGCGGAGCAGCCAGCCCGGAGACCACACCTGGACAGGTAAATGGAGGAGAGAACATTAAAAAACAAAAAACAAATAAGAGGATCAAAATGTAATTAGGGCCAAAAGTAGAAAATGCCTGAACACCTCAGCATCTGACTCATCACACCTAAATGAGGAGACATGTAGATTAATCTGAACATCTGCACCTGTAGACTCAGTTTACCCGCCACGTCCTCACCTGTACACTCGGTTTACCCGCCACATTCTCACCTGTACACTCGGTTTACCCGCCAAATCATCACCTGTAGACTCGGTTTACCCGCCACATCCTCACCTGTAGACTCGTTTTACATGCCACATCCTCACCTGTAGACTCAGTTTACCTGCCAAATCATCAATTGTAGATTCAGCTCAGGTGAACATCACCTGTATTCAGCTCACCTCATCATTAACCGTAGTCACGTTGCCTGCAGACTCATCTCACCTGAACATCGTCTCCTGCACTCAGCTCACCTAAGTAAGCATCATCACCTCACCTGCAGATTCAGCTCAGGTGAACATTACCCCCACCCCACCCGTATTCATGCCACCTGCAGACTCCTCTCACCTGAACATCATCACCTGCATTCATACTCCCTGCAGATTCAGCTCACCTCAATATCTTTACCTATAGATTCATCTTACCTTGACATTATTACCTACAGAGTACTATTTACATCGCCACCTTTAGGTTCACCTTACATGAACATCACTACCTGCACATCACCACCTGACACAAACAGATCATCCTGGATATGCTGAAAATGCAGACGGACATGAGCCAAAAACGAAGTGTGAGCAGCGTCATATCCACAGGTGAACTTGATGTACACAGGTGAGTGTGATGTTACTCAGTGCTAATGAAATGATTCGGGGCCTCTGATTTATGTAGCAGAAACAACCGCAACGAACAAATGATACTAAACAGCGACTAAGAGCTACCTCACAGCACGTTCACACCTGACAGCTAACATGCTAACACCTGGTTGACAGGACAGCTACCTGACAGACGCGTTACGTCATTGCCTGTGGCTGTGACGGTACAGGACGGGAATGAAAGCTACGTGTCCGTGACCGTGGCAGCTGCTCTTCCCGTTCTGCTGCTTCGGGTGTCGTATCTCCGTGGACCTGCCTACGCCTGTGTTTCTGCGCTGGAGTGCTGAGGACGGGAGCCGTGTATTTCCTGCAGTAAAACGTCCTCCTCACTGTTATAAATAGCAGCGGAGGCGGAGCGGCTGCTGCTCCCTTAACGATTCAGTCACTATTTGATAAAAGCGGTTTTCCGGTTACACGCGAGGCCCGGAGGTCACCGTTACTCACCGGGAGGGTTTGTCCCGGTCTGTCCCGGGTTATCCGTGGCTCGGTTCAGTCTGACGGCTTCTCGGATCTTCCTGGCTCCCAGTAATCTGCAGCCATGTTTCTGCTCCGCTCCGCTCAGCTCCTCCGGTGCGTCCTGACGGAGACGCTCACGGCACCGTCGGTGACGTCACAATCCGACACGTGTCCCCGCCCCTTTTAGTTTCTTAATATTTTTATTAAATTCTGCTTAAACATGTTGGATACACAAATGTATATCAAACAGAGCAGGCCATAAAAACAAAGAAGAATCAAAATAAACAATTAAGCAAAAAAACAATTTAAATTCTATTAAAAACAACAACAAATTAAAGCAATTTAAATTCTATAAATACTTGCATGTTAGAAACATAAAGGGGAATTTAAAAAAAAAGAAAAGAACATTAACAGAAAGCAGGTTTAGCTAACAACTCTGGGTTTGTCAGCCCTAAAATGAGGGGAAACTCGGGTTTTCAGTTTCAGAAACGAGTTAACTTCAACTCTGGGCAGCAGACTGTGAACCTAAACTGCCAGCTGGCAGGTTTTATTTAACAAACTCAGTGTCTCTTTGACTCCTCCCCTCCTGCTGCACCTGAACCACCTGTCTGACACTCCGATCAGAGGAGCGTATTCATGTGCAGACGTTTACGTTTTTATAAGAAATAAAATATCTGTTTATATTGTCTGGTGCTCAAAATTTCCAAAACTCCCATTTATTGTATCCCACCCTGTGTGCTGCATGTATCCATGTCAGTGTATTTATCCACATCAGTGGACTCTTCATATCAACAAATGAATCTCTTCATTTTGCAGCAGGTGGAGACACCATCACCTCTTTATCACCACTGCTGTGCACGTACTCAATCTGGCAACGCTTCCACACCAAAGAAAGATGAGCACCAGTGGCAACACAACACCACAAAACGGCTGACTTCACCGGTGTAGAAAGTAATGATTGTCAGATGCAGCTGACAGAATTTGTCCCCAGTGATTTTCTCCTCTCAGAAATTATCCCAGCATCTGTTCTCAAACCTGATGAAATGTGAGACAATTCTCAAAAGGTTCCAAAGCAAAACCATCTGCTCACCTGCACCGCATCGCTGCAAGAGAGCCACATGTGACACAGAGGTAAAAAAAGGTGTGACAGGTGGACTTCTGAAGACCCCCAAACAGATCACCAGGTTCCCCTGTACATCTGTGATTTAACGTTGTATTAGAAAATGGGGTAAAAAAAAAGTTGATGGCATGCAAGTGCAGGTGACTCTGCTGAGGAGCCATCATGAGACCAATCAGAGACAAAAGGCTCACAGGTCAGGCCAATCCAGGTAAATTATCTTTATTAACACAAAAGCATAAGGAAAGGGGGAGAAGACAAGTTCATCTTGTCTCTCCAAAAATCTTTTAACATAATCCACAGGTCCCACTCCAGTTTCAGAGGGGACACTCATAAGGCCATCTGGAATATATGGGGCCCTGTGAAGCTTTGACTGCAGGTGGAGACGGCACCACAAGCCAGGACCCAGGCCGCCTGTATCACCCACTGAGCTGCCCTGACACCCAATTCAACTTCACTGTGACAAAAACTGAAGCGTGAGTGTTCTTTTTTCTTTTTCTTTTTAAAATTCAATTCAGACGTGCTTGTGATACTATATTTACAACAAAATAAATGTTTGTTTAGAAGCAGGTGTGATTAAACATTTTAGCCGTTTGGCTCCATTTCCTCTTATTCATCGGGCGCTCTCTTCTGCAAGTTAATTATAGCAAACTTTTATACAATGAGCTGCAAAGGAAGTGGAATGGCTCTGATCCGCCTCCCTTTGCCGTTACATCATTCTTACAGAAGTCTTAATTGCTCCGCCCCCTCCCTTGCCCAAACCGGCGCTTGGCCGGGGGAAAGTTTCTAAGGAAACAGTGTCATCAGACAGTTAGTGAAGTGTCATTGTGATGGCTTGGAGTTGAAAATTTTGGCCAGAAGCGAGATGTTCGATTGGCTCTTCTGCTCTATGAGGCGGGCCTTGTCCAGGTGTTTCCGGGAAACAGCGTCTTTCTTCTTCTTCTTCTTCATCTGGATCTCCTCCTCCGTCTGACGCTGGGTGAAGTCCCACGTCTTTTCGTCCGCCTGATGGCGACAGATAAAGTTTTACAGCAAACACTTGTATCCACCTGAACGGGACCTAAATTTATCATTTCAGTGCTTCATCGTTTACCTGCTCTCCGTCTCTCTCCCTCTTCTTTCTCAGCTTGTCCAGGTGAGTGCTCTTCTCCACGTTGTTGAGGTAAAAGTTTGTTTCTCTCTTCGCCTGAGAAACTTCAGTCCTGAGTCTCTGGTTTAGCACCGTCTGCTCGTAGGCCAGTCGTTCACTCAGGTGAATCCACTGGAACCTGTGCAGGTACTGCGGACATACAGGTTGGCATTAAACAACTCAGTGTGATCTGATATCAGCTGCAGCCCTTTGATTGAAAGCATTTGACATCCATTATCGGGGGAAGAGACGTACCTTCATGCACCACAGGTCGGAGGAGAAGCGCTGGCGTTTCCTGGTTCCCATCGGGGTGTTGTGAAGAGACGCCGCCACCTTCTTCGCCACTCGTTTATCTCTGAACTCCACCCATCCTTCTGTGAAATCGCACCTCCGCAGCCCGGCCTTCTTCTTGCGTTTCCTCACTTGTCTGTCTGCAAGATCAGCGCGTCAAAACACTGTGACTGTATCGCTCAGGCTGTGGGATCAATAATTAAACAAGTCAGCAGTGAAAACTGCACTTTTTCCTCAGTTAGCATTTTGTCAGTGGTGCTGACGAGCGCTGTCCAACATGTGAGTCCAAAATCTCTCAAAAGAGTTTAAACAGGGCTGAGGTTCGGTTACAGTGAAGGCCACATTATGCACCATCATCCTGGAAGATGCCACTTCCAGCAGGATCGAAATGTGCCATCATAGCAGAACAGACTATTTCCCCTAACAAGAACAGGTGGACCCACAAAGATGGCAGCCAAATGCCCCTGACAGCACATCAGAGCCCCTGAGCAAGCCTCAAAGTAATCAAGGTTGTCTGAATTTTCACTGTATACGTTCCAGAGAAGGATTTTTTTTAAGTAAAAGTTATAATATTCACTGTAAACCTGTTATGTTACGCCATCATTTTAATGCTTGTTCTGTAAAGTACTGCTTCTTACACAATCCAAAAAAGGGCAACGCACAATTTGTTTTGTAGCCAGTGAATATCCAGGCCAAGATTTGCCTTCTGTCTGCTGGTCACCGTTTCAAAAGGCACAGAAATGTTTTTAAAGCCTAATAAAAAAATTTTTTTAAAACGATGTCATCCTTGGATGATAACGGCTCTGCACGTCAGCAAATGCCATCCCTCTTTTGCGCTCCACCTGGCCTACTGTACCTCAGTGTAACCAAAGCCTGCTCAAATGTGATTGGTCAGTAGCACTCAGGCTACCTGCAGGAACCAGAGGGCCAAAAGTCTCTGCCTACAGATTGTGTATGTTTATAGGCGGAATATGTTTATGAAGGTTATTCTTACACTAACGTCCGCAATAAAGCACAAGAAACATGAAATATGAGTAAATATCCTCTAAAATAGAAACACAAATGTCAAACAGATTAACTGGTGATTCTGTGAACGTGTCTCTCTCTGTGTGTTAGCCCTGTGACCTGTCCAGGGTGTCCCCCGCCTCTCGCCCCCCTCCCCCCAAACCCTGAAAAGGATGAGCATGCATTCACATGACTGTTGACTGGTTAAATTGACTGGAGGATCAACCTTTCCTCTGGTGCTTAATCTAAGATATTTTGAATGATTTACACTAAATTTAATGATGAAAATGTCTTTAATAAAAAGAAGTCAAAAATAAGGCACCAGGTAGCATTTTCAATACTGGAATATAATGGAGTCGGACTGCTGGGCATGCTGTATAATTTTCACAGGTTCTGTCTGCTTTTGTGTATTTTTTTTATTTATTTTTTTTATAATGTGCATGTATCATCTATACGTTTGTTTAAACTTTCTGCACATTTCGAACATGTCACACATCCCTTTGTTTTGGGATGGCTTTAGTTTTATATGCATGACTCCGTGATCAAACACAATGCTGGAACTGAATTATGCAGCTGTGAAGACTCGGTCATACACTTCAGCATATCTTAATGCTCCCTCTTCTTGATGTTTTTCTCTGGAGGAGGAGTTCTCTTTTCCTTTTCAGGATGTCGTGGGCTGCAGTGAGATGGTCTGAAGGCTGACTAATGCCCACGTGTGATCTAAAACCATTGACTGTTAAAAGGGTGTTTTATGGAGAATAAAATAGCCCTTCTTGCAGGCACTTGCTGGAAAGCGGCATTTTTAATATTTGGTGTCGCTCCACAACAAATATAAAGAGGAAATCTGATCAGTGCGCGCTCCCGAGTCATGACTGAGAACACTGATAGTTCAGAGCTCTGCCCGTTTGTAAAATATACTGCGATGATACCTTAAGGCAGGGTTTTTTGAGGGATTTATTGTGGTTTACTCTGCAGTTAGATGTGATGAAACTACAACAATAAAACATTTCCACTGTAAGATCGAGGAAAATAGAAATTAAATGTTTGAAAAGTGAAGATCCTTCATTTAGGCCCTGATTTCATCATTTAAATTCCAGAAACTTCTGGAAACAACTGGAATGTGCACAGTCCATGAACTGATCCTGGTGCAGTTTGTGTTGTCATTCATCCATTGGTGTTTGTGTGTACTGTGGTCATGTATCTGTATCCCATACTATCTGTGGCCCGCACTGCAACAGTAATGTCTGGGTGTATTCTGGTAATATTTGTACCTTCAGGCTGTAGAAATATGCGTCCGATCTCTCCGTACACGGACAGCAGGTTCCTCAGGTGTTTGGGGCGGAACCTCGGGGGAATGTGACCCAGGTAGATGATCCCTGGGACGCACTTCCCATCCTGAGAGATGATCTTTGTCTCCTTCTTCTTCTCTTTAATAACAGTAGCGTCTTTGTCACCAACATCCTCCTCATCTCTTCTGTCTGCAGCAGCTCCCTCCTCCTCCTCCTCCTCCTCATCTCCATCCTCTCGCTTCTCCTCGTCGTCTTCATCATCTTCTCTCAGAGCAATCGCCTTCTCCTCCTCCTCCTCCTCTTCTCTTCTCTCCATCTCTAGAAACAAAACAAAACGGGCGATAATCAGAAGATCCGCTAGACTGGACCCAGAATAACTTCCGTATGCAGATTCTTTCACATTAAAACGATCTAAAGTCGAAAATAAAAGCTTACTTTGAGACTTTCGCTGAAGGACTGTTAAAGTTACGCTTCACGTGTGCAAACTGTCGCATTTGAATGACGAAACAGTGCAGCTCACTGACCAGCTGATACACAATTTCCGGTTGTGCCTTTAAAAATAAAACACTAGGTGCTTTGTATAATCTTTACCGTTGTCCTGTTTCTTTTCAACTTTGTCCAGCCGACAACATTAAAGTGACATACACATTAATGAATCAAAATTATGATCCAGTAATACCATGGATATGAGTCTGCATAATTACTACTTTTATTTCAAGTATATTTAGATGCTAAACTTTGTGTTATTACTTCAGTAAGATTGTGACTTTCTGAATGAGGATACAAGCCAATCTAGAAATCATGCCCAATGTTTCTTTATACTAATTTTCTCAGCTGTATTTCTTCCACCTTGTTCTTGGTCCATCCTGGCACTCAGCTTTACAAATCCCACGAGCACCATTGGACACACAGTCATCAAAACTTAAGGAAGCTTGGAGGGATTGGAGGGATTGGAGGGAAGTGTTGTAAAAAAATAAATAAAAGGGGGGGGAGTAATCCCAGACTGAGAATCACGAGCAACAGTTGAAGTGCTTTTTGAAAGAAACTCAGGGGAGAGCATTCACAGCTGAAGGAAGTCGAACAGCTCTTACTTTGAAATATCGAACCGGATGTAATTTTGTTTTGCGTGTGAATCGCTCGCCGGGATGGCGGTGACGGCGGTCTGGTTCGAAGCTGCTGGTCTTTAGCAGCGGCGATGCAGAGGCCGGTGTCCAGTCTGCCTCTGAGCCAGGCTGTGAGGCTGAAACTGGGCACCGCTGGTTTTCAGGTCACCGCGGACCTGCTGGACTTCACACCGGAACAACTTCGCGAAGGTACCGCTCCTTTTCACCAGAAACTCCCACCAAGCGCCAACTCAAAATCACACCAGCTTTACTCTCCTTTAAACCCCTGCAGCTGTAAAAACAACGAAGAAAGCAAAGTATGAGAGATTTAACGAGGCTATTCATTACAGAGACCGGCCTGACCGAGGAGGAGGCTTTGGAGGTGCTGAAGACTGTGAGAGGTGAAGGAGGAGGAGGTGGCGTCTCGACATCTCTGACGGCTCTGGAGCTCCTCCAGAAGGAAGAGGAGTTGAGGAGCATCGTGACATTCTCCTCTCAGCTGGACGAATCTCTCGGTGGGGGGATTCCTATCGGGAAAACAACGGAAATTTGTGGCGTTCCGGGAATTGGAAAAACGCAGCTGTGGTCAGAAACACACACACAGAGCATCACTTATAACCTTATAGATGTTTGGGTGTCCTGAGAACAGATGGCAATCCAAACTTCAGATTCTTTGTGACATCATTATCTCTGAGGGGTCATGACCTCATGATGTGCATCAATAAAGTTAGTGATGATGTCATCCTTTCAGTCTGCAGCTGGTGGTGGACGTTCAGGTGCCTCAGTGCTTCGGGGGGGTCGAAGGTCAGGTGATTTTCATCGACACAGAGGGCAGCTTCCTGCTTCAGAGGGTCATCGACATCGCCACGGCTGCAGTTAGACACTGCTCCTTACTGGCCGAGGATGATGAGCAACGAGCCGCCATGGCAACCTTCACCGTGGAGACCATCCTGTCCAACATCTTTGTGGTAATGGTGCACTAAACTAGACGACATCTGCAGTGATGTCACCATGCAGCTGCAAGCTTCAAGAATTCTGATTGGCTCTGTGTCTCGCTTCATTCAGGTCCGCTGCCATGACTACGTGGAGCTGCTGGCCGAACTGCATCTACTTTCTGACTTCCTGTCGGAGCATCCAAAGGTCCACCTCCTGGTGATTGACAGCGTGGCTTTTCCTTTCCGCCTGCTGTTTGATGAGCTGTCACAGAGGACGCGCCTCCTCAATGGTGTCGGCCAGCAGCTAATCACCATGGCAAAAAATTATAACATTGCCGTGGTAATCACCAACCAGATGACCACACGAGTGCGGGACTCACAATCACAGCTTGTCCCTGCCCTTGGGGAGAGTTGGGGTCACGCCCCTACCATCAGGCTCCTCCTACACTGGAACGGGTCACAGCGGCTGGCCACCATTTTTAAATCTCCAGGTCATATGGAAACCACGGTGCAATACCAGCTCACCTCTGATGGCTTCAGAGATGCTGACCAGTCAGAACAGCCGCCGAGCAAACGGCCTCGAATGGACACCGACCAATCAGCTGCTGAGCCAAGAGACACAAGCAGCTGATTGGTCAGAAACTGTCAGCTAAACAGAAGCTGACTGACTTGCTCTGTGTGGAATTAGTGACACTGCTGGTGTTCGTATGGGAGGTATCTGTTTAAATAAAGTTCAGTTTGAGTCCAGCAGGTGGAGACACAGCACAGGTCAACAGCTCATCGTCTCTGAGGCTGCTCATCCCTCACTTTTCCGACCAGATGCTGAACACTGCCCGACTCGAGGAACTTCGGCATTTAGAGAGAGACGCTGGGTCAAAGGTCAGCGGTATCTGAATCTGACTACAGACAGTAGAAAGCTTCCCGCACCAAAGGTCTTCCCTCCTGCTTGCAGTCCTCATATTTATATGCAGATATCTATTTATAGATGGAGATCAGGTCCACAAACACGAAGCTGGATTCTTTTTGTTTATTAATAGAGGTCGTTTCTATTGTTTCTACTGAGCTGATCTTGTCTTCCCTTCAGGTGCAGCATGCAGTTTATTACAGGTGTGTTATGGCTTTGTTTAAGGAGTGTTTCTGCTGGCTCGTCTCCAGCCCATCCCCTTCATTCTCCCAGTACATGAGTGTAACTGTTTGGAGTGCTGAAGGGTCTCTTGATTAAGGGATGGGATAGAAATATAGTTCCCGCCTTTCGCCGAGGGAAAGAGGAACTTCCGAACAGCAACTGTACAGCGATCAGATTGATGTATTAGAATTATGTCCATAATTTACACCTATTGAGTTTCAATTTCTTTTAGGTGTTAACAACTTCACAAGTGCTCCCAATTCATTCTTTATGACAATAAAAATAATGAATGTCATTCATGCAACACTTTTCAGAAGCAGAATACAGTCAGTTCTGGCAATATTTGAGCAAGAGGGGTAGAAATGTAAATGCTGAGGCTTTAAGATCCACATTCCAAAACCAGTGGCTGTTGTCCATTTTTTATATACAGTCTGTGTGGACTGGAGGAGGGGACATGTCAGGAAACGCAAAAAAAAAAATTAAACAATCTCCCGTTGTGGCGACCCCGACTCTCCGTACAGAAGGAATGAGTGAGTGAAAGGGGGTGGGGCCAGATTGGAATTGGGACTCTAATAATAAAAAAACACCATCTCCCATGATGCACTTCTGCTGACCTGATTGGCAGAGGCAGACTAAGCTGAAATAATGTCACTGAAGTTTTTGCCTTTATAAACTTTTTTTTTTTATTATTGTTTTTGACAAAGTGAATATTTACATGCAGATGTTCCCTAGCAACAGATGTTGTTACCGGTACACACAGGAAGATCAAAGTGAGTTTAAACATCAGGAGGTAAACACTGAACACCTGCCTGACACCTGAGCAGGTAAACACACTCAGAAGAGACAGAAACCAGCAGCGGTGGCTGTCAGTAAGCAAAAGGTCAGCCCAGTGCAGTTTGAGCTCTTTTAAGGACATTTCTTATCGCTGCTATGCAGATGATATTTGGTTATGCATCATTTTTAAGCCCCTGGACTTTTGACTGTGCTTTCACTCTGGATGCCCATGTCAGATTAATCAAAATATTGCTCAGTTGAGTTCCATTGTGTCACACTGGGAAATGGAAATTGTTATTTATGCATTTATTTCATCACATCTGGATTATTGTAAGTCGTTGTTCATTTGTCCTAAAACCTATGGAGAATGGGCCATTTGTTCAGATGCACTGGCTCCCCATCAGCTTCAGTCCACTTTTAAGCTTCTGGTTTTGATTCTTAGAGCTCTGCGTGGACAAACACCAGCAGGCATCAGTGAGTGAGCTTTTATATCCATACATCCCCAGTAGGTCCCTGAGGTCATGTGATCGGGGCCTGCAGGCTGTGCTTCCTATGAGGCTGAAAACCAAAGGAGAGCAGTCTCCCTGTGAGCCTGAGACCTGTGGGCTCCGTGGGCTCTTTTAACTAAAAACTCTTTTGGATGACGTTTTGTTTTTTGTGCTAGAGTTTATGTCTGGGTAGGTTCTCATTCATCCAGGTTATTTTACTCTAGACTAGAATTACTTTTACTTTAGATTCGTTAGCTATGACCAGAGATCCTCTCTGATAGGGATGATCCACTCTGACAGGGATGATCCACTCTGACAGGAGTCACTGGGCTAAAATAAAAAATAAGAACATCGTCATTTAACACACACGCGTTGTCTCTGTGTGATTGGGAAGAGCCTCATTAACATAATTAAATCTGATATGTAGACACCTTCAAACAGCAGCGGCTCACAGCGCAGAAAAGTGCTCAGCACGGCGGTCCTCGGAAGGATGTTAAAAACAGCAAACTCTGAGCGTTAATGTGCGTGTTTTAATTAGACAGACAGGCTGAGAGACAGACAGGATATTCAGTCCGCTGATTGGAGGAGCAACGGGAGCTGAACCGGAGTTTTGACTCACTCACCGGGACCAGCGGAGAGTTTACCGGAGCAGACCGGCGGCTGTCCGCGGACCTGCAGGCGGAGCGGGTTCAGGACCGTGAGGCGAGGGATCCCGCTGCGGTAAGTTCCCAACCAGGTGAATGAAAACCAGTTTAAAGAGCAAGTGCTTCCAACTGAACCAGTGAAAGAAACCAGTTCAGCTGCTCTCCAGAGAAAACGTTAACTGACGGATCCAGCAGGATTATCGGGCGTGCGCGGTGATGTAGATCAAGCTGCTTTTATCCAATGAGTTTTTATATTATTATTATTATTTTGACCAGATAAGCATTTATAAAGCATGAGTGACGTCACGGGGGGGGGGTGAATGAACGTTAAATGCGGTGAACAGCATGCATTTGGCTGTCAGTGACCTCAGGTCATTAATTAGAATTTGATAATGTGCACGTGTATCAGTAATCCATCCTGTAATGTGTGTGAGTTCAGCTCCTCTGATCTATACATTTATTACTTAATTATTAATAGTTATTAATTATATTGTTAATCTTTGCATCGTTTGTCACTAATATTGAATATATTGTGGAGGATGTTAAGCTGTGAGATGTTCCATGTTTCCCTCACACACTGCAGATCGTTTTTTCAGGACTTCCATCCTCCTCTTTGAAGGCTCGGTCTGTTGAAAGACCCTCCGGCTCACTGATAACAGGCTCCAGCTGCTCTTCAGCAACCACCAGGCTCGCTGTCGATGATCCCTTTAATAAAATCTTAATTTAAGATTAAAAAAAATGACACGGATCAAACTGAGCTGCTGACTGATCCAACTTAATTAATTAAACTTCAGCACAGATGTAATTCTCTGACTTTAACTTTGAGAGAGAAAAAAAAAGGCTAAATCTGCATTTGGTTTTTCAGCACCAGGGAATGAATAGTTTTCATGAACCTAATGTTTTAAAACTGTGTTTGATCGGAAAACATCTTCTGATTATTAATAGACTACTAATCTAATCAGTAAGTGTCCCTCTGGGACATCTTAGAAGGAAAGACGATGAAAAGCTGGAGAGCAGTCTCGTTAACACGACTTTCACTTTGTTTAATTTATGTAAAAAGCTGATTTTTGTGTGTGTGTGTGTGTGTGTGTGTGTGTGTGTGTGTGGTGCGTGTGAAACATGCAATTAAGCTTATCTTTGGTCTTCTCTGGTTCTGTAATCTGTCACATCAGATGTGTCAAAATGTGACCTCTTTAACTCTGCAGAAACTGCTGAAGAAGAAAAATATGAAGGAAGTTCGGGGACGCTCAGAAATCCCCCTGTTTTTAAAAGAAAAGCATTTTTATCTGATTCAAATCTAAACTGATTACAAATGTTTAAACTGGCGGTTTTAACAGAGGTCTGGAGATGCTGGCACTGACAAAAAGACAGGAGGTGGAGCTAGATGTGGCAGAGATTAAATTGTGAAGATTTTGCTAATAAATGAATATATTAGAAGGACAGCTCAGGTAGAGAGGGAAGGCTGAGATGGTTTGGACATGTGCAGAGCAGGGGTAGCGGCCCTATTGGGCAAAGTATGCTGAATGTGAAGCTGCCAGGCAGGAGGAAAAGAGGAAGACCACGGAGAGGATTCATGGATGTAGTGAAGGAGGACGTGCAGAGGGTTGGTGTGACAGAGGAGGAAGCCGCTGTGGTGACCCCTAAAGGGAGCACCCGAAAGAAGAAGAATGCAATAACTGCAGAGGCAGATTTTCCTACGTTCCAATGAAATATCATAATGCCTAATAAAGTTTTTATGGTAAAGTGTCAGCACAGCTGAAAGCTGTTTGATTGTAGCCTAAAAAGCCAAAGTTTTCTTACAACAGTGTGTACTACTGCTTTCACAAACTGGCACAGTTTGACTGTACCGGGAACCATTTAATGAAGCAGCCTTAACTTAACTTAACTCACTTAACTGTGCACTCGTTTCTCTTTTCATTTTGGTTATGGCCAGTTTGTGCTGATATGTGATGGGAGGCGTGCACACCATTCTATGAAATCTTTGTTATATTGGCAATTTCTCACATGGAAGAGGAAGAACGTTTACGCCATGCTTTTGGCCATTATCAAACCCCTCTGACTGTCAACTAGACAAATTTATTACCACTGTAATGAAATACTGTGCAGAGGTTCCAGTATAATCATTAACACATTATTATTATACTTAGTCCTGCGACAGGCTGGCGACCTGTACAGGGTGTACCCTGCCTCTTGTGATCCTGAACAGGATAAGCAGAAGAGAATGGACATTATTATTATTATTATTATTATTATTATAATACAACAGTTTTGGTGATTTTCACGTTAGATGAGATCAAACAAACTTTTGAATCATAGTGTACTTATTGATACAACTTATTGTTTATTGATGTCTCCTTAGGGTTCCACAGCAGGATGAAAGCTGAGTACTGAACATCACCTCAGTATGACATCATCAGGCCCTGCTCCATCCTCTCTCCCCCTCCACCATCATCATCATCATTACCTTCATGTCTTCTTCTGTGCTGTCTGCCCATCCCAACTGTGGCCCCGCCTCCTACTGTCTCTCTGGCTCTGGACTGGTGGACAGGTGGTCCAGGTGAGCGCCTCTCACCAGCACTTCCACCCCCACTCCATAAAGATACCTGGTGACATCACTCTGGGCGGGCTGTTCCCCATACATGCCCGTGGACCCCACGGAGTGAACTGCGGAGAGCTGAAAAAGGAAAAGGGGATCCACCGCATGGAGGCAATGTTGTACGCTTTGGACCAGATCAACAGCGACCCCGAGCTGCTGCCAAACATCACACTTGGGGCCCGGATCTTGGACACCTGCTCCAGAGACACCTATGCTCTGGAACAGTCACTCACCTTTGTTCAAGCTCTCATCCAGAAAGATACATCTGACATCCGCTGCTCCAATGGAGAGCCGCCCATCATCCGCAAACCAGAGAGGGTGGTGGGAGTGATCGGAGCCTCGGCCAGCTCTGTGTCAATCATGGTGGCCAACATCCTGCGACTTTTTGAGGTACGTTTGCATACAGGAGACATATAGGCAGAGGTCCCAGGTTCAAATCCCGGAGGAGTCCGCAATTTATGATACGTCCCCGGCTTAGGGGTAACCTGGACATAACATGAGGTGTGACTACCCGCTCCAACCACTCACGAGAAAAGGCCAGGAACACAGAAGAACTGAAGATGCTAAGCAGCATCTTCAAATGTGAGCAATGCCAAAACACCAAACAAAGCCTTCCAGTGTTCCCTACTCTTCCCTAATTGAAAATAAAAGGCAAACAAAAGACAGCGCTCTAACCTAAGCACCACCCTAAGTTTATTGGTATAAACGAGAAAAAGGGCTTCAACAAAAATGGCTTCTCACTCCTACTTCTGCTGCAGTGCTCAGTATATACAGTGTATAAATATTTACAAAATGCTCTTGGCTAACAACAAAGGAATTGGGAACACAAAGTAGCCCTCACTATTTTACAGTTCAGGATTCACACACAAACACTAAAAACTGTGAGCATCTGTTTGTTGGGTGTAGAGGAGACGAGGGACGAGGTGGCTATCAGCCGGAGGCTGCTGGCCATCCAGTCTGAACTCAGGAATGTATTCAAACCAGCCAATCAGCCGTCTACACACACACACACGCACACACACACAGAGAGAAAAATACACACACCTGCACATACTATAGTGGGAGGAGCCAAACATGTAAACAATGGGATAATGGATCATAGCCACGGGGAGGCAGGCAGACGGGTAAAAATAACTGCCGGTGGTGGTTAAATTAAAATACTGAGAGATATTATTTACTCCACACAGAGCAAAATATATCAGATGTCTATGATCTGGTTTAGATTACATGGGGTTGCAAAAAGATTTCAGAAATATATGGAGAGGCCTTTGAAACAAGGTCAAGAACAAGAAATAGAGTGGCTATTGAAATCCATATCACTGACATCTGTTGGAGGTGAAAGGGTTTCTAAAACTTACGGATTTACTGGAACAGTTCGGATTTGTAGAAAATCATTTTTGAAAAGCAGCTGTGGAGGTGAATGAGTTTAAACACCAAGGCCGGGCAAAATCCCAACATTGTTGGGCAGATTAAACCTGGTAAATCTAAAAATGGAGCCCTTATTGTTTGTTCAAGAAAGAGTACAATCACAAAAAATAGGTAAGTATAATTTGCCAGTCAGATTAGACTCACATAACAACGGGATACTGTCATCGTATACTGGAACAAGACGACGCAGTGGTGTGACTGAAAAAGACAGAATATGTCATTTTTTGAGTTGGATGAGGTTGAAGTTCACTTCATTTTAATATTGTCCATTATATCCTAATTTACAAGAAACATGGTTTAGAAAGTTGAGAATTTGGAGGTTATTTTATTTTGATTTTACTTTATTTCTTGTATTTTTGCATGGCATAAATTCTTCATGCTTCGTCCGCATGGTGGTCAGACAGATAGGTGCAAATTTAGATTTTGGTTCTATCACGTTCAGGTTCACTTATTATTTATATGGCAATGATTCATTCCAGGCAATTTCTATTTCAAGATAAAGGCCCTAGAACAATATAGAGAGAAAGCCAACCATCCCCTATGAGCAGTGTTTGGCAACATGAGGGAGGAAAAACAACTCCCTTTTAACAGAAAAAAGCCTCCAGCAAATATCGAAGGGAGCATATAGAGCACACAAACAACAAACAATATAACAATAATACACAGTGTGGTTGTAGCCCGGGAGCCAACAGGACAGGTACAAGGGAGAGTGAGGACGGAAAGGACGAAGCACAAACTACAGGAGATGAAACACACAAAGTTAATGACATATAATAGTTAATAATTATACATAAATGCAGGGAGAGCAAAAGAGAGTAGATCAGAGGTGAGGTAGTCAGTGCATTATAGGAAATCCCCCAGCAGCCTGGGCATATTGAAGCATAATTAAGGGATAGTGCTTGGTAACCTCATCCAGCCCTAACAATGAGCTTTATCAGAAAGGTTGCCAGAGTGTCCGCCTCCTGAACCGGACTTGTGACACATTTATACATTTAAAAAAAAACACGTACCAGTCCTGTCACAGAACCCTGTGGAACTGCATAACTAACTTCTGCATCAGTTTGGAAAACTCCTTGTTAACATGAACAAACTGGAATCCATCAGATAACCTATAGCTTCCTGCCTGTGTAATTAAGTGTTGTGACCTTCAGTGTCAAATGCAGCAATCAGATCCAGCAGTACAAATCCAGCAGGTGCCGTGGCAACCGTATCCTGGGCAGGGTAAGCAGTTCCCTTGGTGACTCTTGGGGGGGCGCTGCTGACTTCAACTGAGGCTATAGTGAAGCAATGGAAGGAATACTTCGAGGACCTCCTTAATTCCATTGATATTACCTTCTGTAGTTGAAGCAGAGTCTGGGGATGAGGGGGATGACACTCCCATCCCTAGGGGTGAGGTCACTGAGGTGGTTAAACAACTCCTTGGTAGCAGGGCCCCTGGGGTGGACAAGATTCGCCCTGAGTGCCTGAAGGCTCTTGATGTTGTAGGGTTTTCTTGGTTTTGTCTTGGGGTGGTGGTCTCCATCTTTAAGAAGGGAGACCAGAGGGTTTGCTCCAACTGCTGGGGGAGCACACTTCTCAGCCTCCTCTTTAAGGTTTATGTCAGGGTGCTGGAAACGAGGGCCCGTCCGTTAGTTGAACCTCGGATTCAAGAGGAACAATGTGGACCAGTGACATCTGAGGGTATTTTATTCCACTGCTTAAAACTTTATTCATAAAGAAGTTCATAGAGTAATTAATTAATTCTTAGTGTTAAAGGAATACAAGGCTCAACAGAGCTGTGGTTCTTGCTTGTGCTAAAAAGAAACCTGAAATTGTTCTTGGTTTCTTTAATAATGAATAATATGTCACTGGCATTACCACCAGCAGCAGCACTACTTCCTTTCTAGCTTTTGCTAAAATTTGCATTTGTGACCTGTACAAAGGAGCAGGTTCCAATCTGCTGCTTTCTCTTTCAAAGGGACCTCATCCCAGAGTGTCATACACAGTGAGGCTGCAGCACTTTGAAGAGAATTGACCTATGTGGGAGTAGATTTTAGATAGTTGTTCTCCATTGTTTATGATTAAACAGTCAGTGCATTAGTTACAGTTTGAGAGAATTGAATCTGATGATTAATTAATGCAGGGCCAGGATTTCATTTCCGAGTAGTCGAGCATAGTTTGACTGTACATGTGTGCTGTTATGGTGGTTCTCACAGATGCACAAGACAAATTTCCCCCATGGACTGAATATACAGTATGTACGTATCCTCTGGGTCTGAAAAGTGAAGCCAGCACTACGTGTCTTAAAGCTGTCTTCTTTCTAATGGACAGCAGGGGGTGAGTCCTCTTGTTAGTAAAACAAATTAATCTACATGTGCTACTTTTCCACTGCTGAAGTGCCGGTGCTCGTGCCAGTGCTGGTGTCGGTTCCAATGAACCGGTGAAACGATTAAGAACGGGCCTGCGTTTCCACCACGCTTTGTGAACTGCTCCTTTACGTATGAGTGTGGGCGGGTCCTCGTCTGGACACGAAAGCTGAAGGGCACAAACGTGGGAGAACACGCTCCCCTTTCTTGTGCTGCGAACACATTTTACGGTCCAAAACAAACTACTGCAGCATCTGTGTGCAGCACAGCAAGGACGCAAAAGACGAAAAGTACGCACTTTGCGTCCTTTTATCTGCGATATGAACTGATACAAAGCAGCAAGTTCAGCCTTAGAGCCCAACCTAATTCACAGCTATAAAAACCGCATCGCTTTTCTCATGTAATACACACCATGCAGTGAAACAGCGGTAGAAAACTACACTGAGACGGCAGAGTCACGCCCTTCTGCCGCTTTCGTCACGTGTTCTTGGTTCGAGACCAGCTAGCTCGGCCGAGCACCGAGTGCTTTTGCGGTGGAAAAACTGCCAAATGGTTCAAATTCTGGCACCGGCACCGGAACCTTGTTGGCGGAAAAGCGGCCATAGAGGCCTATGTGAAGATGACCCTACTGGTCTCTTGATTCATGACTTCAGTAAATACTTCATTGGTGCATTTAGTGTCTCAGTTGCTAGTTTAAAGTTTTATTTAGTTACAGCATGTGTTTCATGTAGAGTAAAAGAGACCATAAAGCAGGGTGTAATGTGTTTTTGAAGAGCTGCTTCCATATGATTCCTTCAGCTTCTAAGTCACATCCAACCCCCTCTCGTAACGACTTTTCGAAGAACCAAGAAGGTGATGTCACAATGACTACACCCATCTTTTATATATAATTGATGATTTCTTCCAAGAATGGCTAATCCAATCTAATATACAGTCATAGAGACAGACAGGTACAGTAGGGCAGACAGTGAGTGGATGAAGCAGTCTGGTTGGTGGATTAATGTTTTAAACAGACACTTTGTGTCTGGATGACTGAATGACTCTAATGAAAGCTTTTAATGACTTTGTTGCAGTTACTCTGTGTGTGTGTGTGTGTGTGTGTGTGTGTGTGTGTGTGTGTGTGTTCCCTCAAATTAGGTCAGATTTTTAAAGGGCTTATTGAGAGTTCAGAGCTGGGTTTGAAGGGTCAGGTTAGAACCAGGTTTACGCTCAGGACTGGGATCCTAAGAATGTGTTGTGTGATTGAGTGTCCTCACAAAAACAACAAAACACAATCATGTTACTAAATACTGAACCGCATGCATGTGATATAGTTATATTTTCAAAAGCTGAATCGTAAAACAAACTCCAGATGTTTACAGGAAGCTTTACTTCCTTGCAGAGACACTTCTGGTGCATAACCTGTATCGACCCACATCTTTATTGAATCGTGTCTGTTATCATCGCTGAGAGGACCGATCATCTGCTGAGTGCAAACACACACCTGTTAGGTGATGTTATAGAGTTGGTGGTGTCACGGCGTGTTCTTAGGTCCTCAGTTGTTGACATAAATGAAGTTTAGAGATAAAAGTGAAGGCTGTAAAGTGAGACACAGTTCATGCTTGTTTCGCTCCACTGAGGATTCTCTCTGATGATGATGATGATGGCTGTCATAACGAGGTCTGTTCTCATTAATGTGGAGACCTTCATTATTCTGTACACACACGCACAGAGTTGTGCGTTAATGTGATTGTTATTCAGTTTATTGAGGCTCTGACACACATTCTGCTCAGCTGTTACACAACATTAATCCGCTATGTGTGTGTGTGTGTGTGTGTGTGTGTGTGTGTGTGTGTGTGTGTGCGCGTGTGTGTGTGTGTGTCCCTGCTCTGTTAAACTCCAACAGTGTCTCCAGTCTGACCAGTGTGTATAATTTAACCTGAGCTCTGACTGTCAGGATGAACGATGTGTCCTTGGTCAGATTCTAGTTTAAACCTCTCACCTGTTGGATGTTTTTTTTCTCAGATCCCTCAGGTAAGCTACGCGTCCACGGCTCCGGAGCTCAGTGATAACAACCGGTACGACTACTTCTCCAGGGTGGTTCCTCCGGACTCGTACCAGGCTCAGGCCATGCTGGACATTGTCAAAGCCCTGGGCTGGAACTACGTCTCCACGCTGGCCTCAGAGGGTAACTATGGAGAGAGCGGCGTCGACGCCTTCATGCAGATCTCCAGAGAGGCCGGTACACAGAGTTCTCCTCTAAACTGTCTGTGTCCCTGTCCTGTCCATCTCTTGGTAACCGCTCTCTCTGTATGTCAGGTGGGGTGTGTATTGCTCAGTCGGTGAAGATTCCTCGCGAGCCAACAGCCGGAGAGTTTGACAAGATCATCAAACGTCTGATGGAGACGAGTAATGCCAGAGGAGTGATCATCTTTGCCAACGAGGACGACATCAAGTAAACAGACAATCATCACTTAATATTATTTATATAGTACCAGTTCACAACAACATGCTGTATGGTAAAGACCCTGCAGTATTAAAAAGAGAACCACAACACTTACACAGTCCTCATTGAGCAAGCACTTGGCAATGGTGGGGAGAAAGAACTCCCTTGTAACAGGAAGAGACCTCCAACATAACCAGGGGTCTCCATCTCATCATAGGAAGTCCTCCAGCAATCTGAGCTTATAGCAGTATAACTAAGCAATGCTTCAGGGCCACTTGATCCAGCCCAAATTAAAAGCTTTATCAAAAGCCTGATCTTAGAAGTGAAGCCAAAATGGGAGCTGGTTCCACAGGACAGGGGCCTGATATGCTCCCATTCTCCTTATTGAAACCCTAAGGAACTGTAAGTAAATCCATCATCTGAGAGCAAAGTGTTGTATTGGGATAATATGATACTATGTCTTTGAGATATGATGGGGCCCAATCATACACGAAGAGAAGAATTCCCAGTAAAACGTTGGGAATTCACAGGGGAGCCAGTGAACAGAAGCTAATATGAGACACATATGATCTCTCTTTCTAGTCCCTGTCAGTATTCTCACTGCAGTATTTTGGATGCACCGAGGGCTTTTCAGGGAGCTTTTATAGCAATCGGAGAATAAGGAATTACAATAGTACAGCTTAGAAGTAACAAATGCATGAACTAGTTTTTTAAGCATCACTCTGAGACAGGCTATTTCTCAATTTGGCAATATTGCACAGATGAAAGAAGCCAGTCCTAGAGATTTGTTTAATGTGTTAGTTAAAGGACAAATTCTGGCTGAAAAAGATTCCAAGATTCCTTAAGGGAGCCTGGATCAAACTGCCCGAAAATAATCTCTGTCAAAAACTGCAACCAAATCAATTGTACAATCAGTCCAGTTGTCTGAAGCCAAAATCACATTTTTATCGAGCATGATCTTCTCTGTAACCAATGCTGAGCATCGATATTATGGGATAGATATTAGTTTTAATTGCAAAACTGCTCAGATTTAATGTAACATACAGAAACACAAACACAATTTACATGCCTAGGTGGGGGCTAGATGGGAATTTTCCATAAATTTTACCAAGTTTTATAAGGATGATCCTCATGTGTTGTCACACCAGTTTCAGTTTGATTCCTTCCGTCTCTTTCTGTTAGGCGTGTCCTTGAGGCAGCAAAACGTGCTAACCTGACGGGCCACTTCCTGTTTGTTGGGTCGGACAGCTGGGGCGCGAAGAGCTCACCAGTCACAGAGCTGGAGGATGTTGCTGAGGGCGCAGTCACCATCCTGCCAAAACGGGCTTCGATTGATGGTAAAACCAGGAAAACAAAAATGCCACAGACTTGGATGTGTTACTGTTTTATGTGTGCTATACTTGTGTTGTGCAGGGTTTGATCAGTACTTCATGTCTCGCTCTCTGGAGAACAACCGCAGGAACATCTGGTTTGCTGAGTTCTGGGAGGACGATTTCAGGTGTAAACTGACCCGGCCTGGAATCAAACTGGACCCCGACAAGAAAAAATGCACAGGTGCGACTACACCTGAAGGGTCCCAGACCAGCTGTGAGCCAAGTTAGTCGAATACCGTTGTGTGACATTGTGTGTAATCCTGCAGGTGACGAGGATTGGCCGGGACTCGCCCTACGAGCAGGAGGGAAAGGTTCAGTTTGTGATTGATGCGGTCTACGCCATGGCTCATGCTCTACACAACATGCACCAGGTTTTGTGTCCCGGCAGCTCCGGAGTCTGCGACAAAATGGACCCTGTGGAGGGACAAATGCTGCTCAACTACATCAGAGCTGTCAACTTTAATGGTAAGAAAATGCACTGAAAAATATAATTTGCTTCAGAGTAACAGTACTCCACCTGAACCAAGGATACCACTGTGTCCCCATACTGTCATGGCCGTGACCTCTGACTCATGTCTTTAAGCCTATTTGGCGTGATTGCTATTGTAAAACTGGCACCAGGGACATCACCTCTCTGGGGAAAAAGTGATGTGAACTCAGTGTAAGTCATCTCTGTTCTCTGAAACCAAACTCCTGGAGATTCTATCTCTCTGGAGATATCAAGATTAGGAGTTGCGTCAGACTGCTGAGCAGGTTGAGACCTGCTTACCTGGAGGAGAAGATGCTGTCGTATGCGTGTTCCCTTCACATTTTTGAAGCACCAAAACATGTCTAAATGGTCATGTCTAAATCTTGGACATTGAGGTCAAGAGAGGAGAAGAGCTTCAGGGGAGGATCGGTTCTGACTGATTTCACTGGGAGGGCAACCTGCATACGTGGACCCTGTGGGGGGACAATTGCTGCTCAACTACACCAGAGTTGTCAACGTCAAGAGTAAGAAAATACACTGAAAAATATAATTTGCTTCAGATTAACAGTACTTTACTTGAAGCAAGGGTACCGCTCTGTCCCCATACTCTGATGTGGCCTTGGCCCTTGGCTCATGTCTTTAAGTCTAATTGAAAGTCATTGGAGTTGCTGGAGGAATGAGGACGGAGCTTGGTGTGATTGCTATTGTAAAACTGGCTCCAGGGACATCACCTCTTTGGGGGAAAAGTGAAACCAAATTCCTGGAGACTGGAGATTCTGTCTGTCTGGAGATATCAAGATTAGGAGTTGCCTCAGATTGTTAGACAGGTTGAGACCTGCTTACCTGGCATTTTTGCAAGAAAATGAGGCCTGAGAGGTAGATGCTGTCATAAGTGAGCTCTGTTCTCTGCACCAAAATACCAGAATGGTATGTCAGGATGTGTTCATGTCAAGGAGCAGAACTTCAGGGGGGGATCAGTTCTGCCTGATTTTACTGGGGTGGTAACCTGCATGCACTGACTGGGGGAAATTGAGGGCCACTGGAAGGAATGCTTTGAGAAAGTGACCAGTCTGTCCTTAGTAGTGAAGGTTAAGCTGCAAGACAAGGAAAACTTCACCCATATCCATGTAAGATTTCACTGATGTGAGTCAAAAGGTCCGCAGTGGAAAAAATTCTCAGGACCTGACTCTGAAGCGCCACAGAAGAGAGGGAGATGCAGGAAGGAGGCAAATGAATTATTTATTTTAACTAAGAGCTTAATGTTAACAACACAATTGGATGATGCAATAGAATGCGGCAGACCAGGGTGGGCCATAAACAGTGTGGTGGTGAAACGATGCTGGATTTCATAAATCAAACATGTGCAGGAGAGACGGACTGAGGAGCAGTGAGAATGTTCAGCATTGAATGGTGTTTTCCTCCGCCTGTAGCATTAGACCATACAGTCTATAAAGTAAGTAGCTGACTGTTGGGTTTCTAATGGACTCTTTTAAAGAAATTGTATTTTTGCAACAGGCTGCAAGTAACAAAGTGCCTAAAGATACAATTTAAAATTCTTTGCTAAGTTGTCTCTTATGCAGAGAAACAATGCCATCTCTTTTTTAATGCTTTAATTATTTATAGGTCAGGAATAGATTTTTTTTTGTTTTTTGGCTTAACAAACAAAAAAAATCAATTCCTCTGAAAATTGTGACCGGTGTCGGTCTTTTCAATGGCGTCCAGTCGTGGCTGAAGGATGAAAGTTGAACTGACGCCAGCGGAGGTTACCATGATGTTGGTTAGAATTGTGTCTTCAGCATCACCTGGATGCCGTTGTTAGACGTTCTAATAGAATGACGTTCTAAGAGAAAGTTTGTGCTCAAGAATTATTTTCCACCATCTCCAAATCTCCTATCGATTAGAATAAAACGAAATAAACAACATTTTAAAAAAGTTCCGGGATTGAAAGAATGAGAAGTTTGTTGCCCCACGACCGGTCCTGACCAGCGAGACGACGTCGGGATTTCAATCGTGTTTGCTGGGTTAGTGCAGGGCTCAACGCAGCAACAATTTTCTATTAAAATGCTGCAGAAATGCTTTGAAGACAGCTTTGGTTACATTTTCAAAAGGAATTGCACGTATTTTGCTGTTAATGCTTCATAGATATCAGGGACAGAACCTTTGATGGGATGGTGGTTCACATTTTCAGAAAGGAGACTAAAGACCTGAAGGTCTGGAGGGCTTCACTGTCCTCGGTGAACGAGTCTCTGTCTGGACCAACATGTTTTTCAAAGGGTTTAACATCTCTACACCTACAGAAACTGTTCACCACCAGGTTTTCCAAGGTTTTTTTAGAGCAACTGAACAAACTGTTCCTGTTAAGACATCAAATCCATATTTTATAAAGATGTGAAGCTGCAGCAGCTGGAAGACCAAGAGGATTTAATCTGCATGCCACATAGCACGCCAGTCTCTCGCTCTCTCTTTCAAACCTTCGTTTCCCTCTACATAAACCTCATTTTCTCCAAAGTTTTGATATTTAATCATTTCAGATCTTGGCAATTTTTAGGAGGTTGAAGTTTAAGGAACTCTGTTTTTGGTTCAGTGAGATCAAACACAAACCTGAACATGCCAAACCAATTAGTAATAGTAATATACTGGTATTAATTATTAGCAGCAGAATTATAGTGCAATAGTTGTGACACAGCATCATATCCAGTGACATAGCATAAATCAAATGTAAGCACCGAAGTAGCCCCGGCAGTTTTTTCCCTGGAAAATTTAAGCAAAAGCATAAATGAACTGTTTAACTCTTTAGTTTAACAATAACTAAAGTAACTTTGTTACTCTTCAGGAGCTGCAAAAGATTGTCACATAATAAAACTGAAAAATGTTTTTTACTTGGGATGATGCATCTTGGGTCGAGCTTTTTAACCAGCTGCTTAACATCCTGTTTTTCCCTGTGTAACCCCATCAGTAACTCCCATCCACTGTTTGCTCTTGCAGTCATAAAGAGTGCAACTAGTGAGTGTTCCAGCGATGCCCGGTTACATTTTACACGTGATTATGTCCTGATTAATTTGCTGTAAGGGTCATTGTACATTAATGATGTTTGTTTTATTATTTGGACATCAATGAATCTGTGCTATGATTTTAAGTTAGACCATCATTCAGCCTGTATAGCTACAAACTACGCTGCTCAAAAAGATTAAAGGAACACTCTGAAAACACATCAGCTCTCGATGGGGGGGGGGAAATGCTGCATAATATCTACACGTATATGGACTGGGTAATGTTTTAGGCGTGAAAGGATGACATTGTTTAATGGAAATGAAAATCGTCAACCTACAGAGGCTGAATTCAAAGACACCCTGAAAATCAAAGTGAAAAAAAATAAATGATGCAGCAGGCTGGAACATTTAGCTGAAATTTCATTGCAGCCACTCAAAGTGGTACTTAGTTTGTGTGGCCCCCACGTGCTTGTATGCATGCCTGACAACATCAGGGCTCCTATTGAGATGGATGGTGTCCTGGAGGATCTCCTCCCAGATCTGGACCAGGGCATGAGCTCCTGGACAATCTGAGGTGCAGCCTGGAAGCATCAGAGGGACCAAAATATAACGCCCCAAAGGTGTTCTGTTGGATTTAGGTAAAGTGAGCATGGAGGCCGGTCAATGGCATCAATTCCGTCATCCTCCAGGAACTGCCTGCACAGTCTCACCACATGAAGCCGGGCGTTGTCAGGCACTAGGAGGAACCCAGGACCCACTGCACCAGTGTAAGGTCTGACAGTGGGTCCAAGGATTTTATCCTGACACCTAATGCTGTTGCCTAGCCTGTAGAGGTCCATGCGCCCTTCATGGATATGCCTCCCCATACCATCACTGAATGATGTTACCAGCAGCATAACATTCTCCACAGCTTCTCCAGACATTTTCACATCTGTCACATGTGCTCAGGGTGAACTTGCACTTATCTGTGAAAACCACAGGGCTCCAGTGCTGGACCTGCCACTTCTGGTATTCTATGGCAAATGCCAGTCAGGCTCCACGGTGCCAGACAGTAAGCACAGGGCACACTAGAGGGCGTCAGGCCCTCAGGCCACCCTCACAAAGCCAGTTTCTGATTGCTCAGTCAGAGACATTCACACCAGTGGCTATTGGAGGTCATTTTGTAGCTCTGGCAGTACTCATCCTGTTCCTCCTTGCACAAAGGAGCAGATACTGGTACTGCTGATGGGTTAAGGACCTTCTATGGCCCTGTCCAGCTGTCCTGGAATCTCCTCCAGGGTCCTGAGGCTGTGCTGGGGGAGACAGGAAGCCTTCTGGCAATGGTATGTATTGATGTGCCATCCTGTAGAAGTGTGACCTCTGTAGGGTCCAGATATGACCTTGTGCTACCAGCAGTGACACTGACCCTAGCCAAACGCAAAACTGGTCAGAAAAAATAAATAAGGATACGATATTTACAGTGAGGAAAGGCAACATGAACAGCAAATAAACCATCTATTTACAATTGTATGTGTATGTACTACAGTGGCGCAGATAGATGGGAAAAGACGTCCATTTGGTTTGATATGGTCAGAGTTCAGTAGTGTAACAGCTCTGTGGTAGAAGCTGTTTTTCAGTCTTGTGGTTCAGGCGTACAGTGTGCTGTAGCATTTCCCAGAAGTCAGGGGGTTGAAGAGGAAAGTGTCGGGATCTGTGCTGTCCCTGACTCTGGCTGTGACCCAGCTGGTCCTCTAGACTGGGGAGCTGGGTACCGATGACCCTCTCAGCAGAGCTTTCCTGTTGTACGTTAGGACGGACTCGATGACTGACCAGCACCTCAGGAAGTGAAGCTTCTGGAGACCTTTTTTGAACGTTGCTGTGGTGTTGACGGTCCAGGTCACGAGTGATGTTGACCCGGAGTTAACTGATGCTCTGCGTGACCTCCACTCTCTCCACAACTGATGGTGACGGACGAGGGGCCTTAGGATCAGTGTGTAATATAAAATAGCCACAACACCTGTTTAATTGATGATTTCAATATTTACATTTAGCAAATGCAGATATGATTTTCTGGTCTTCGGTTTGTGGCAAATATTATCTGTGAGATTTGGTAGAAATATCTAGCTTTGCATTTTGAAGACCTAATTCTAGTTGATTACACATAAACTATCACCTCAGTCCAGTAATATCATCCTTCTTGAGGTTTGCTGTAATAGGTTATTAATATGGTATTAGATGGAAACATGTAAATTAAATATAATATTAACAGTGTTACTGCATCTGCCAATATTACCTTAATATTAGGAGGTTACTGCCACAAGTCACTACATACAAATTCTGATGCATAGATATTTGATACATAGACAGTTTATCGATGGCAGGTTATCATATTGTTACCTACAGAACCCCGCAAGTGACATTAGAAAAAAAACAAACATGGGAGGACAAAAAAAAGATGGACTTTTGTGAGATATTGCACAACATTTGCAAAACTTTTGTAAGATCTCATGAAACTTTTTTTCCCCGTCCCATGTTTTTTTTTTCTCTCACGTCCCTTGCGGGGTTCTGTAGTTACCAAACTGTCATTGAACTATTACCAACAGTTACATAAAATTCAATGCAATGTTACTCAGCTATAACCACCACTGAAAAGTTAATTAGTTGTTTATTATTTGGCTATTAGTTTGATAATTAAGTGGTAGTAACCTTTTTGTTACCACCTTGTTACCAGTTACCACATTTTTAACAACATTTTTAACAACATTTTTAACGAGTTTGTGACATTGTAGAAACATCCTTACTTACCTTTTAGAGCCAAAAACTCTCTCACGCGTTTGATGAACTGTGGTTCAGTTTGTGAACGCTGCCTGCAAACAAAGCGATTCCCTTATTGTCAGTTGCTTCGTAGCTGAAGGACATTCCAGGCTCTGGTTGCAGAGGTACCACTGTTGTATATTTGCCATCAGGTCACATAACTACGCTTTTACCATCAGGGTCCCTCAACTTTGGAACGACCTGCCGGAGGAGTTAAAGCTCGGAGAATCAGTGACCTCCTTCAGATTTTAATTTTTTTCTAAATGTTTTTATTTCTTTCTTTGGTTAGTATTTATCAATGATTCAGTTTTTGTCCTAATCATCCAGCTTTCTATTAGAATTTTGTTATTGTGCCTTCGCTTGTCTGTTTTACCTTTACCTGTTTTTTCAAGGCAAAGTTGTTGTTATAATTTTTGTTCTTATTTTATGTGATCTGTACGTCAGTTAGCGGTATTCTTTGCCTCCATTGGTAGCTGCCTCAATTTTGGCACCTCGCAGTTGAGATTCATTTAACTCGTTAGCACTGTGATGTCTGAAGTCACTGCATCGAGTCAGTTTTCTCTGGCTGCTGTGAGATTCTGACTGTCTGTACACCATGCAGGGACTCTGTTGGTACTTGTAGGTCAAACAGTTTGGTTCTCAAAGAGGTTCTATATTCTTCCGAGTTCTCTGAGTTCGGGATCATCTTGAGTTCTGCGTCTTCTGAGCTCTGCGTGGTTCAGGTGTTGGTTTGATTTCCACAGTTGTCTTTTGTTTTTACTCTGAGCCACGGAGAGATAATAAGTTAATGCACTTTGCAGGTTTCCCCTGCAGACTCAGATCTTTCTCTCTCGTGTGTGTGTGTGTGTGTGTGTGTGTGTGTGTGTGTGTGTGTGTGTGTGTCAATAATTAAATGGTGCAGCTGCTGAAAAGTCTGAAGAAGCTATCTGCTTAAAGGCCTAGTGAGAGAGTTGTGTGAACGTGCAGCAGTTACAGGCAGTAAACGCAGCTCTGCCCTCTGTGATCTGCTGAAGTATGTTAGATAAGATCAGCTTGAACACAAACATGAATTTCTGATGGTTTAAAAATGGTGGCGCCCACCTGTCACGTCTGCCTGCAAGAATCCAGGAAAACCAGCAGGTCGGTTTTTGTTGGGTATCGACCTCACGAGGAGCTGCAAAGTTAAACCAACTCAGACGTCGTCTGAAGTCTTCGGAGTAATCCCAGCAGGAAGTCACACTGATCCATTAAATCCCTCTTCTTAAAGCTTCTGTGTTCCCTTTGGGTTCATTAATATGTCCTACTTTTCAGCCTGGATTCAGTCTCTGCTGAGCTTTCAGCTCAGGTTCACGTTCATATCGATTTTGTGAAAATAAGAACGACCAACTTTTAGTACGTTGTCCTAACGAACGTCACTCTGAGTGGTTCGTTTTGCGACTGACTTGTCCAGCTTCCTATTAGCCAGATAATGTAGTTACTGTGCAGCTGTTGTGTCAACTTAAAGTGAAGGTGACACATGTGGCCTCACTCACTTAAAAGGTGCTGTGACCCCTCTGCCTCACAGGAAGTGCAGGTACCAGTGTTTTGTTCAACGAGAACGGAGACGCTCCCGGACGCTACGACATCTTCCAGTTTCAGATGACCAATCACAGCCACCCTGGTTACCATGTCATCGGCCAGTGGACCAATAACTTGAGACTCAGCGTAAGAAGCCGAGTGGATTGGATATATAAATACACCTGCTGGATTTTAGTGTTCTGTCTCACTGTGTGTACCTGTGTGTCTGCAGCTGGAGGAGATGCAGTGGTCTGGAGGGGACAGATCAGTTCCGGAGTCCATCTGCAGTTTTCCTTGTAAACCGGGAGAGAGGAAGAAGATGGTGAAGGGGGTTCCCTGCTGCTGGCACTGTGAGGTAAACATACAGCACGCATACATACATGCAGATTCTCTCACTGAGTGCATCGCTGAGTGCAGAGAGCTGCATCCATGGGCTGTACAGGTAACAGACAGACCGAGGATGCTGCTAACGGGTGCTAAATCACATAGAAAATACAAAGTACTAGACTTTCAGTCACAAAAACTGGATCAAGAATCTCTTTCCGACAGGCAGCTTTAACCGCGAGAAACCGGAACTCACGAGGATCCAACCTGCTGCCCAAATACAGTTAGACTGTATTTAAATCTGGAGGGATGATGGCCAGTTACAACAGTCTCAGCTCACAAAGATTAATGTTGAATCGCCACGGAAATTTGGCAGAATCCCTGACACGTCTGTTGTTCTTCCACCTCTGGCTGCCGAGGTGGTGTCTGTCAAACGATGTGCCAAATCTATGGCTGAACTTATTAGAAAAACATGAAAATCCAGAGCTGACACGAGAAGGCAGAGTTTCTCTGCAGCTTCCCTTCAGCTGTCGCCTCTCCAAAAAAAAAGGCAAACCCCGCTGAGACTCTGGCTTTTTGTGAATGATTTCATAGCTGATCGACATCTCTTTTCTCTAACAGGAACCTGGTTACAGCAGGATGAACGTGTCAGTGTAAACTGAATCGTTTAACCCAGAGATGGAAACTGGGCCATAGCTCATTAAAAAGCTTTTAACCTCTCAGAATCAGAAAAGACACAAGAAACTTTTATTTGTTGCTGTTTATCTGAATTTAATTTTTGAACGGCCTTTTTCATCAGTGCACTGTTAGGAACAAAATTAGGAACATACTGTCTTGGAATAAGCCTGCACCGAATGCTGCAGCAAGAGTATTAACAGGAACTTGAATTTCTCCGTATTAGCTTCGCTTCATACGGTCACACCAGAGTCCAGAATACAAAATCCTTCTACTGACATTTAAAGCCCTTAAGCACCAGGCTTCATCATATCTGAATCCTTTATTGAGTTTCAGTAAGTGTCGGCATTCCCGGTCTTCCTGCAACCGCGTGAGTGAAATTACCGTAATAACCACATGTTGGCTGTGAAACGCGACTTCTCAGCTTCCAGAAACCATTTGGACTCTTCCGACGGGACAAATTGTCGTGGAATTACGGCAATGCAAAGTGCGCTTGCGACACTGCAAGCGCACTTTGCATTGCCGACACTGGCAGCGATACGCTGGGAGTGAAAGGCTGTTAAAGGGCACGTCGGCCACGACAGCTGGACAGCACTTGTGGTTCGTAGCGTGTCTAAAAGTAGAACTGGAGGCAGAGCCTTCAGCTTTCAGAGCCCCCTTCTGTGGAACCAGCTCACAGTTTATGTTTAGGAGTCAGACACCCCCCTTTAAGTTTAAAATTAGGCTTTTCTTTTGGATTAAGTTCATAGTTAGTGCTAGATCAGTTGCCAGTGAGCAGTCCCCTAATTATGATGCTCAGGGTTCAGCCTGCTGGGATAACCCATGATGTACTTTTTTGTACGATTTTCTCAGTATTTCTGAATCCCCTGATAGTCTAAAGGTTTCTCTCTCCTGTGTGCAGCTGTGTGATGGGTATCAGTACCAGCTGGATGAGTTTGCCTGTGAGACACTGTCCGTCAGACATGCGCCCCGTCCCCAACAGAACCGCCTGCCGTCCCACTCCAATCATCAAACTGGAGTGGAACTCTCCGTGGGCCCTCGTGCCTGCCTCTCTCGCCATGCTCGGTATCCTAGCAACCTGCGCCGTGGTTATCACCTTCATCCGCTTCAACGACACGCCCATTGTCAGGGCATCAGGGAGGGAGCTCAGCTATGTACTGCTGACAGGTATGTATTGGTAAATACGTCAGCTGTGATGATGGTTTCATGAGCTTTGAGGGTCACCTGTCTATCTCTCTCTCTCTCTCTCTGCAGGTATCTTCCTGATCTACCTGATCACCTTCCTAATGATTGCAGAGCCAGGTGTGGTAGTTTGTGCATTCCGGCGCCTCCTGCTGGGCCTCGGCATGGCCATCACCTACTCTGCCATGCTGACCAAAACCAATCGCATCTACCGCATCTTTGAACAGGGCAAGAGGTCCGTGACCCCGCCCAAATTCATCAGCCCCACCTCCCAGCTCGTCATCACCTTCATCCTCATCTCTGTCCAGGTGAGTCTACAGGTGTCACATGACCACTTGTTGCTGCTTGCAGCATCTCCTCACAATTCACGTTTTTTGTTTCTGTGTGTGCGCGTCAGGTCATCGGTGTGTTTGTGTGGTTTGCTGTCGTCCCACCTCACACCATTATTGATTATGATGAGCTCCGCCCTCCGAACCCTGACCTGGCACGGGGTATCCTGAAGTGTGATATGTCAGACCTCTCAATCATCTGCTGCCTCAGCTACAGCATCATTCTCATGGTGACACGCTGACCTTTAACAGATCTCTTACTGACTATTTGATAGAGCACAGATTCATCAGTGTTGCTAGGCAACTTTTGTCATCCTTGCTTCTTTTGTTGTTAGGTAACGTGTACGGTGTACGCTGTGAAGAGTCGTGGTGTTCCGGAGACGTTCAATGAAGCAAAACCAATAGGCTTCACCATGTACACGACCTGCATCGTCTGGCTCGCGTTCGTACCTATCTTCTTTGGTACGGCACAGTCCACGGAGAAGGTAAGAACCAGGCCGAACCAGGCCAAGCTAAAACCAGAACAAACCAGGACAGGCGGAATCAGGTGTATGTGAAAAGGTGTGCATAAAAACATGGACATGATCACGTGATAGCACCTGTTGGTTTGTCTAGACATGTTTTGAAGCCTTGAGTTTAGCCTTGTGGTAGCAGACACCCAGATGAGTGGCAGAAGATGGATGGATGGATGAACCAAGTTGTGAATGTGTTTATTTCTGATCTAATTTCCTGTTTGTAGTCTGTATAAAATGACTCACTTTTGGAGGCACCCTCAAGTGGACATTTGAGGAACTACAGTCTTTGGCACTTTGACTTAATTTTTTATCCCTTGAGCTTGCCCCTTGGTTAGTACAGGCTAAAGCAGGCTGATTATCTTATTGTGTTCAGAGCTACAAAGTATCCTTCACACCCTGTTGTCATAAAACTGTTTTCAGAAACCAGAATCTTTTTTCTGTAGTGCTCAATGAACACCTCAGTCAGGTTTGGGGCCCTGGCAGAGGGCCCTTTCACATAGAAAGTGCTGAGCAGACTGCTGCCTTGAACCTCTCTGACATGTTTGGGTGTCATGGACTTACATGACAAATGATATGACCGTCCAAGAAGCCTGTGCTCCAGTGTTAATGAGAAAAATTACTTGTTTTTTTTCATTGTTTTATTAGTTATTTAGCACTAATTAGCAGCTACCTGTCTAACACTGAGGCTTCAAACTGTGGAAACTATGGGTGAAAATCATGCTGGCTGTCTGCATCATTAGATCCTTTGTTAGTGTTTGTTAGTGAAACTAAATCCAGCAGGTAATATTTTCTCTTATATTTAATCTTTATCAACAAATGATCAGAAATGGTGACTCGCCGGTTGATTACCAGCAGTGCAGTTCTGGTTCTTTAAGTACCTCCTTACGCTTTGAGGAAGGAAACCAGGAGAGACCAAACATTTCCAAAAGGTGACCTGAACTCATACTTCCTGCAGCTCCACAACAGCACCTTCATCATCAGCCGAGGAAGGTCATGTGATATAATCAAAAGCTGGCCCTAAAGGCTCGGCTTGTTTATTCACGGCCGCAGGGGAAACACAACTGCACCCTCACCTGCAGAGCGAGGCGCTCCTGCTTTTGTTTCCTGTGAGGAGAAAATTAACACTGTGCACTGACCCAGAAATGTGTTGAAAGCAGGTTTTAGTGTTTGTGGTTTAGTCTGAGCTGAGGGAGGGACGAGTCTTTAATGCTGCAGATAAACCGGAGCAGAATTAGACACAAAGTGGAGGCATTTCCAGGCTGAGAGGGGAACAGCTGGATTATACAGATTATGGACTAACACAGGACGTAATTATAGAATAACTTTTTTAAAACCAAAGTTACAAAGAGCCCAGCAAACAGATAAAAGAGACAATGAAAGACCGAAATAACATGAAAGAAACAGCAGCGTCAAGAGAAACAGTCCAGCAGATTTATCTCAGAGCGGAGAGGAAACCACGGGGACGAGGAAAAGAGGCCTCCGGGAAAAATAGATTCAACACGAGTGAAAATATAAACACACGGAGCGGATCATCTTCACGTTTCCGTTTCTCCTCTTTGCACTTTAATAGCAGGGACTGAAATCTCAGTGTTTCCTTAGAGAAATCTGCCAGGTTCTGCTTTGTTGTCCACATAAAATATCCAAATCTACAATCAGAAAATATGTAAGTGATATTTTGAGAGACGGAGGTCAGCGCCGAGGCCAAAGTTTCGTGGTAACAGCTCGATTTGATTTGATGATTTGTTGTCTACATTGAAGACAGGTGTGAACCTGCGCGGCTGATCTCAGCAGCCAGTCTGGCAGGTGTTTCATTAGACCTGACCCGAGTGCCCCTCCTCCGACCTGAAAAGCAGCCAGAGTCCCGAGGAAGAGCTCAGAGGTGAAGCGTGAGCCAGATTTCCTCTGTGATGGATTCAGTCAGCTCACACAGGCTCATAGTTTCTACCATCAGCCTGAACGGAAACAGCTGCTCCGACCACACAAAGCAACAAACATCAAAAACCACATTAAGTCTGATTGTTTTGTTTTTTGCTTGTTTTAACCAGTTATGCGTTAAAAATGCCGGAAAGAGGGTGAGATATTGTGGAGGAGCAATCGCCAAAATTAGAATTAAAATCCTTCCGCCTCCTGTTTTGTTCCTCCTCTGCTCCTCCTGCCTCTCTCTGATAACATTCAGTCCTCCTCGCTCCTCGGCTCTCCTCCTCCTGCCTCAGAGTCGAGGAGTGACGGATGCTGGACGGAGGAGAAAATAAAAGAAGCTGGGTTTTTTTTTTTGTCGTCTTTTTTTAATCTGAGAACGAAAGAACAAACACACACGGAGCTGCGGGAGGATTAACACAGAGAGGGAGTGTGTGTGTGTGTGTGTGTGTGTGTGTGTGTGTGGTGTTATTCACATTGTGGGGACATAAATCTGTTTACGCACTGCGGGCACTCGCCTCTCCTCTGGAGACAGAAACAGGTTCCCATAAATCACTGCAGGTCAGCAGCAACACTTCAGGTGAAGGTCAGACCTCAGAAAGAGAGAGTAACGTCAGTGTGATATCTGCTGAGGTGATGGAAACAGCTGTGTGTGTGTGTGTGTGTGTGTAAAGTAACACATCTGCTTAACAGCAGACATGCACGCACAAATCTGTGTAATAAAGGAACACAATGGAAACTGACAGCATTGTGTATGTGCATTCCTGCGTGTTGCAGTGTGTGTTGTGTGCGTTCTCTCGATATTATTATATCCTCACAGGGACAGATGCAGCTCTTTTGCCACCCCTTATTTCTTTACATTTTGCTTCCAATGAGCCCGACTGTAGTTTGCCTTTAGACATTGGCTGCTTTTTCCTTGTTTTTTTGTTTGTTAAGCCACCGAACGCTGACCTGGGAATCATTCAGGATCAAAGATGGCTCTCAAAGAGCCGTTAGATGAAAACGTGGCATATCTCAGCGTGGCGTGCAATGTGAAACAAAGTGTCCAGTGTGTCTATGAGGAAACTGGACACATGGAGGACAAAAGAAATGGCAAGCCTAAATATCTATCTGCAGCAGATCAAGAGTATCTAAAAGTTTGTTCTTAACAATTAGGAAGCCTTTTTGCCGGGAATAACGGATAATATCTTTAAAACCTGGACTGACAAGGGAATACTCAAATTACAGTATTAATTATGTATTTACATTATATTTACAGTCGATTAACTGAAAATATAATGTCTCAAATAAGGATTTTTTCCTGTACCTGCAGGCTAGAGACTTTATAACGAGAAATACTACATACTGCTGGTATGTCAGGATATATCAGAAACAGAGAGACAACTTTTTATGACCAAGCCAGCGACTTCTATCAGCAAATTCTGTAATGCTCTTCAATATCACAAAGCAAGTAAAACTTTTTATTTGAAAGATCTTTGGGAAAGAGAACTTGATCGTGATATAACGGATGATGAGTGGCTTGATGTCTGGAGGAATGTAAAAACCCAGCTTGTGATTCTTCATAGAGCCCACATTTCTCCTCGCCAAAGGCAAAAATTTAAACCTACCTTATCTCCACAGTGTTTAAAACTGAGATAAGCACTCTTACACATTGTTTGTGGTCGTGCATTAAAGCTAAGCAATTCTGGCAGATCATTGGTGGGGAACTGAATATAATTTTTTCTGTAAAATTAAACAACAATCCTTTATTTTTATTACTAGGGCTAAATGACCCAACTGTTACTGATAAATATAATAGAAAACTTTACAGAATGTTAACTTTCTGTGCAAGAAAATTCCTTCCAAAATACAACGACAGGAGGCTGCTTTTAATTACATATCTCTTGATTATCTGACATGCAGGCTGCACAATAAATTTGATATTTTTGTTACAAAATGGGAACCCTTTTTGTTATATATGGGAATGAATATTTCTAAAATCTTTACAAGAGCCTTTGTATTGTAAATATTATCAGTGAATATGGTCTTGTATTAGTTACTAAGTGCTATATCTTTTGTATATGCAGCTAATATTGGATTGTGACTCTAGAAACTGATTATGTCTATGTTTATTTTGTTTTATTTTATGTTATTTATTTATTTATTTTTTTGTTCTTTTGTATTTTTCTTTTTGTTTATAATTGTTGAAAAATTTAATAAATTTTTTTTTTTTTAAAAAAGAATTAGGAAGCCATTCTTAAGGAAGGGAAACAGGGAGGAAAGGCAGAGGTATGTCAAACTACACACGTACTGGACTGCAAATCAGTGTTTGGAGCAGTTTTTGGTTCAGATCATCATCAGTATGTACAGCACGATGATATCAGCAGAGTGAGCCAAAACAAAACACAGTGGAGGCTCTGACATGGTCTGGTTTCAGTCAGCCATGTTGGGGATCTTATCAAAATTGATGGAATTATAAACACAGGACAGTCCTGCCAGATTTTGATCCACCATGCAATACCTTGTGGAACGTGTCTGATTGGGAGCAGCTTCATTTTTCCCAAACACACTGCCAATGCAGCAAAAACATATCTAGCCTAGAACGCACAGTGGAACACATCAGTCTCGGACTGGCCTTATTAAAGCAGGGTGGGATCGTCGTGACAGAGGACAGAACAAAAGGCAGCCAGCATCCAAAGAAGAGCTTTGAATGTTCTTCAGGAAGCCTGGAGAACGATCCCTGAAGACTATTTAAGGAAACTACAAGAAAGCTGCCTCAGAGAATTCAGGCTGTGTAGAAGAGTAAAGGTGGTTATAACAAATATTGACTTTCAGGCTCGTTAGGCTGTGTTTCCATGTATCTTTGCACTTGCTTCAATAAATTTCCTGGTTCACCTCTTTCCAATTTTCCCAGCAAAATATAGAAAAGGGGGGGTGGCTCAAGACTTTTGCACAGTATTGTATTTTATATCTGTGTTACAGTGTGCGTGCGTGCATTCACAAATATTCCACTGAGCAATGTTCTTGCTGATTTCTGCCCTGGCCATAAAAAGCTTAAAAACCATGGCTTTAGCTGAATCTGCCGGTCCTCGGGATGTGCTAGAAGTCAAAGTAAACGAGGAGTTCTGCATCTGTTGTCTTTATGCGATCAAGCTTTCCTCAGCAACAGTCTCTTTCCACAGATGTTCATCCAGACAGCCACTCTGACCGTGTCCATGTCTCTCAGCGCGTCCGTCTCTCTCGGGATGCTCTACATGCCCAAAGTTTACGTCATTATTTTCCATCCCGAGCAGAATGTTCAGAAGAGGAAGAGAAGCTTCAAGGTCTGAACACAACTCTGACTTACCGTCATTCTCACTGCATCTGTGTTGCTGTGTTGCCTGACAGTTGCTGTGTTGCAGGCCGTCGCCCAGGCTGCCAGATTGTCTCAGAAATCTTCAAGTGACAAACAGAACGGAGAGACAAAGATTGAGCCTGACAGAACGCAATAATGCTGCAGTAATACTACAAACTAAAGGTACTGAAACTACAATCAGCAGTGCACACTGACACATGGTTCAGCAGTAACATTGGATAAATACTGCAGTAGTAATGATGGTTACTGTCTGCCCTGCTGTCCCTTCATCTTTCCATATATATATATATATATATATATATATATATATATATATATATATATATATATATATATATGGTAACTTTGTCTTCATCACTGGTTAAATTACACCTCCATACAGACTTAAATCAGTAGATGGATCCCTGGCTTGCTTGAGTTTTTCACTGTTCAAGACTGAGGTACTTTTTGTTGCATTAAAGCAACTTTTTGAAAAGAATTTAAAGAAACAAGTGCTATGACTTCACGTCTAAAACACCTTTATATTGTATTGAAGCAATATCAACTAAAGTCAACCTTGGGCCGGGCCGTCCCATTTTGCAACACCAACTTATACCATAGAGGATGCGTTGGGTCTGTAACTATTATGTAAGCAGGAAAGTCAGAAAGATCAACAGCACACCTCCCAAAACATCTGAACACACCCATTAGTATAACAATGCCCCTAGTGGTGAAACCTTTAGTTAAACTTTGCAAAGAATAATTGCAAAAAGTATCTTTAACCATTGAACGTCCACCACATCACCAGCAAATTAGAATGAGATGGTGGAATGCTAAGTTATCAGCTAATGCTAGGTTAGCAAGCTGCATCCATAAACTGTACAAGTGGAACACAAATAATTTTTAATTTAGCTGGGACAGCACGTGTTAATGGACATCCCTCTTCTTCCACTTATCCTGTTCAGGGGGCTGGAGCCTAGCCTATCCCAGCTGCCATGGGACGAGAGGCAGGGTACGCCCTAGACAGGTCACCAGTCTGTTGCAGGGCTAACACAGAGAGACAGACAAGATTTCACACCTATGGGCAATTTAGATTCACCAGCTAGCCTAACCCCGACTAACTAATCTAATCCAAAGGTGGGTTGCACTCAGCTCACATGCTGATCATCCAAGAGCTCGACTGGGACCAGAAATACTGCTAAGAGATGTGAAAGAGCTGCGTGCAAAAACAGATTGTATCATAAAGAGAAGGGATTCTGCCCTTAAATGGTCAGCGGGTGGGGCTTCTTTCTTGCACGCATGGTGGGTGGAGGTTACATGTGTCTAATGAACAGAAGGCAGATGACTCCTGGCGTGTGGAAGCCGCCGCAGATATTTCTGGAGCGTCTGATGAATATTTCAGCTGCCGGTTAAAGATTCATGTTGATGTTAACAGCTGAGGTTCTTTGTCCTCAGGAGCAAGGCAGTAACACTGATGGGTGACGGTTCTATTCCCTGTGGAACACTACTCTGAGCATAGCATTATTCCTCTTCTGTATTCTCCGCTGGCTGCTGCAACTGCTACCTTGCTCCTCGGGGAGAAGCGCCAGCCTTCCGGCCGCAGTGTAAACCTGGGAGAGCAGAGGGGCAGTCCAGTGATTTCATATTCATTTATTGTGTTTGATCATCTCTCAGCTGTTATATGACTCTGATTATATTGGTTTCAGAGGTCCTTAATTCAATTCAATTTAATTCAATATGCATTCCTGTCCCCCAAAGAGGAAATTTGTTCTGGACTCTGTTACAACCATTACTGCCACCTCATACACAGGCATGGTTTAGTCAAATTTAATATACAACAAAATCAGCATTAATTAAAAGTATAGCTGTTATGGTGCACTAACTAAAATAAAAATAAAAACTTTTTTAACTCAACTGAAACCATTTTGAAAACTTAGAAAACTAAAATAAAAAAAAACCATAAAGAAAGTTTTAGTATTTGTTAGTTTGGCCGGATTTTATTACAACATACCTAATGAGGCTTTGATGGACGTGCTCATTGAGGCTCTGTAAGGCTGTTTTTATTCTAATACCTGTACTGAGTTTCACATTCCCGCCATACAATAATAATTAAAAAGACTAAAACCAATCAAAGCTAAACTGAAACGAGCAAACCTGCTCTGGAAACTAACTGAAACTAAACTGACTTAATTCAAAAGAAAAGGTCAAAGCAAAAAAATAAAAATAAGAATGAATTAGAAAATTCAAAGCTGTAATAACCACATTTTTTAACCCTGTTCACAAAGGCACTGAGGGCTGCGATGCGCTTTCTGGTTTATGATTTTCATGGCTGGCTGCATCACATTCAGCAGCCTTAGTTTCACCGTCACAGAGATTTCCGCGTTGTTATTCTGTATCTAATTATGCTTTCTAAAACAGAAGCATCATTCACTGCTGTACACGAGAGCGGATCCAGTCAAGTCAAAGTTACTGAACCTGTACAGCAGACCGACCACGGGTGCTCACAGGACTGTGATCGCCCTCCAGCTTTGGATGAAAACCAGTCTCTTTGGTTTTCTTTGCCACAAACGCCCGTATTTCAGAGCAAACGGTTACACCCTCTTTCTTGTGAAGCAAACTTGAAATGGCAACGTCATCGGAGCGTTTAAAAAGATTGTTCTGTGAATGCTTTGCTGAGCATTCATTTGTATAAAGTGTAAAAAGGACCTATGAACTGACACCAGTGCTCACTGCTTTCAGCTGGGACAGAGTGTTATTGACTCTAACCCACTGATAATAATAAATGAGGCGTGTACGTAGAGTTGTTTTAGCTTCAAAGTGCTGAACAGTATTAAACACAGAGATAAAAATCAATTTAAAAAAGCAGCCAAGCACAAGCTGTGGGACTTCAAGGTGTTTTAAAGCCAAGTGCATCATGCGTCAGCTGTACCTCTTCCTTGTCTGTCGTGGATCGAGCCTGCTCTATTCTACTGTTTACATTTTCCTTTAAGATACCCACGACACATTTTTTAAACCGCTAACGGACAGATAAACCACAGCTGAGCTCTCTTAACTTCGACGCAAACTACACATTCTCCATGGCTTCAGCTCCTGTGCTACATTTTTGAAAACAGCTCATCTAACATTCCCTGCGTGGACAGAAAGGGCCGTGCAATACGGAAGAGCCCCATCCGTGGATGGGGTGGGTAGAGCAGGCAGGATTAAAGGTGAGGTGGTCTGACCTCAGATTCCGTGTCTGTCCTCAGTTAGTTGCAGTTTTGTGGATTTACAGTAAACTGAAGAATCTGCACCTTCCTGATCTTCGTGGTCTTTGTGCCAAATTTGATATACATTCAAGTTTTTGTTGTGGAGGGTCTGAAGACTATCTGACCTATCCAAAGCAACTTTTCTGTGACTCTTAAATGCAAAACAGAAATTCTAGTCAGTTGAATTCTGGTTCAGCTGTTGCAGCAGAAATCGAGACTCATCAGACCAGGCAACGTTGTTCCAGTCTTCTATTAATCATTTTTTGGTGAGCCTCTGTTAATTGTAGCCTCGGTTTCCTGATCTTACCGTGGAACCCGGTGGGTTCTTCTGCTGCTGTAGCCCGTCTGCTTCAAGGCTCTGCATGTTGTGCATTCAGAGATGCTCTTCTGCATGCTTTGGTTGTTATTTAAGTTACTGTCGCCTTTCTGTCAGCTTGAAGCAGTCATTCTCGTCTGACCTCTGACATCAAAAGAAAGCAATTTCACCCAGAAAACTTCCAGTCACTGGATATTTTCTCTTTTCCAGAACATTCTCTGCAATCCCTGGAAGTGTTTGTGTGGGAAAATTCAAGTAGATCAGCAGTTTCTGAAATGCAATCATGCCATGTTCAAAGTGAATTACAGTGCCTTGTGAAAGTATTCGGCCCCCTTGAACTTTTCAACCTTTTCCCACATTTCAGGCTTCAAACATAAAGATATAAAATTTGAATTTGTTGTGAAGAATCATCAACAAGTGGGACACAATCGTGAAGTGGAAGGAAATTTATTGGATGTGTCAAACCTTTTTAACAAATAAAAAACTGAAAAGTGGGGCGTGCAATATTATTGGGCCCCTTTACTTTCAGTGCAGCAAACTGACTCCAGAAGTTCAGTGAGGATCTCTGAATGATCCAATGTTGTCCCAAATGACTGATGATGATAAATAGGATCCACCTGTGTGTAATCAAGTCTCCGTATAAATGCACCTGCTCTGTGATAGTCTCAGGGTTCTGTTCCAAGTGCAGAGAGCATCATGAAGACCAAGGAACACACCAGGCAGGTCCGAGATACTGTTGTGGAGAAGTTTAAAGCTGGATTTGGATACAAAAAGATTTCCCAAGCTTTAAACATCTCAAGGAGCACTGTGCAAGCAATCATATTGAAATGGAAGGAGTATCAGACCACTGCAAATCTACCAAGACCCGGCCGTCCCTCTAAACTTTCATCTCAAACAAGGAGAAGACTGATCAGAGATGCAGCCAAGAGGCCCATGATCACTCTGGATGAACTGCAGAGATCTACAGCTGAGGTGGGAGAGTCTGTCCACAGGACAACAATCAGTCGTACACTGCACAAATCTGGCCTTCATGGAAGAGTGGCAAGAGAAAGCCATTTCTCAAAGATATCCATAAAAAGTCTCGTTTAAAGTTTGCCACAAGCCACTTGGGAGACACACCAAACATGTGGAAGAAGGTGCTCTGGTCAGATGGAACCAAAATCGAACTGTTTGGCCACAATGCAAAACGATATGTTTGGCGTAAAAGCAACACAGCTCATCACCCTGAACACACCATCCCCACTGTCAAACATGGTGGTGGCAGCATCATGGTTTGGGCCTGCTTTTCATCAGCAGGGACAGGGAAGATGGTCAAAATTGACGGGAAGATGGATGGGGCCAAATACAGGACCATTCTGGAAGAAAACCTGTTGGAGTCTGCAAGAGACCTGAGACTGGGACGGAGATTTATCTTCCAACAAGACAATGATCCAAAACATAAAGCCAAATCTACAATGGAATGGTTCACAAATAAACGTATCCAGGTGTTGGAACGGCCAAGTCAAAGTCCAGACCTGAATCCAATCGAGAATCTGTGGAAACCTCACTGAGCTCGAGCTATTTTGCAAGGAAGAATGGGCGAGAATTTCAGTCTCTCGATGTGCAAAACTGATAGACACATACCCCAAGAGACTTGCAGCTGTAATTGCAGCAACAGGTGGCGCTACAAAGTATTAACGCAAGGGGGCCGAATAATATTGCACGCCCCACTTTTCAGTTTTTTATTTGTTAAAAAAGTTTGACACATCCAATAAATTTAATTCCACTTCACGATTGTGTCCCACTTGTTGTTGATTCTTCACAAAAAAATTCAAATTTTATATCTTTATGTTTGAAGCCTGAAATGTGGCAAAAGGTTGAAAAGTTAAAGGGGGCCGAATACTTTCGCAAGGCACTGTAAAGTCACCTTACTTCTTCATTCTGATGCTCGGTTTGAACTTCGGCAGATTGTCTTCATCATGTCTACGTGCCTAAATGCACTGAGCTGCTGATTAGATGCTTGGGTTAACAAGCCGTTTAGTGTATGTCCTTATGCTCAGTGACTAAACCTCTAACCAAACGTGTCACGCTCATAGATAAAGTGAGCTACCCTTGAGGCAAACTCAAAATTTTGCGACGCTTTACGCATCACAAAAACAGAGCTGCTGCCGGATGTAACGCTGAGCGCAGACCTGCCTGTCAGTTCGGTAGCTAGGTTTGCTCTGCAGAGTAAAGCCTTTTAAGACATTCAATCTGTTAAAGTGGCAGCTTTGTGTCAGTCAGGTACGGGTCACTCTTCTGCTAATGTCTTCCACAGCTTTAGTCAAACACAGCAGTGAGTGTGTGAGAGCGAGACAGAGACGTGCTATGGACAGTGCATCAATTGAGTTTTCTTTAAATCATAATAATAATTTCATCGTCATTCACAAAATGCTTCACATTTGGGGTAAAATCTGCATGCATAAACAAGTATACATATAAAAGCATCCTGTTTGTGATAAAAATAAACATGCATGGGAAAAATCACCAAGAATAAAGAGCACTAAACCAGAATAAACTAAAACCAGCAGATTATTTATGATTAAACAGCTACAGAAGGCTTTTCCACCACCTCAACCTGGCAACGAGGTGGCTACATGGGGGCAGTGTGTCTAATAAGTATAGAGGCCACATTTCATATGCAGTCAGTGAAAAGACATGTCAGGGATAGTCTATATTTTTGTGTAATTAAGGATGCCATGAGCCTAAATGCACAAAACATTCATGCTTTGAAAGTGCTCTTATAGATGTTCCTGTACCAGTTAAAACCTCTAAATCAGGAGGTTCATAATAAATTCAGAGGAAACGCTCCTCCAGACAGTAGGAGGAATCAAACACAAATTCTGTGATACTGTGGAGCAAAGTGAACGAAGGGAAACTAAACATGGGTGAAAGGCGTTTGAGGATTTCAGCTCCGGCAACTGAAGGCAAGCCGACGGTGTCTTTTGTGCTGTCTGTGAAGCTTATGGAGCACTGTTGGTGCTGAAAGACCCTGATGTTCAGATTTTGTCCAGTGTGCAAAGAAAAGAAGGAGAAAAACCTGTAAAGAAGCAGCTCTTCTCTTTATATATGCAGCTAGTATGACCAGCAGGTGTTGGCCTGCTTTTGTGTTTTTTTTTTATAATTGCTGTTTTCAAAAATTATTGAGCTTTTAGTTAGATAGCTCAAAAATAATTAAGAGAGAGGGATCTTAATGTTGTGGGTGCCTATATGATCATTCAGGTATTACTAGGTCCGACCTAATATCCTCAGGGGGGTCCCACAGACCTCCATGTGCTATCTAAGGGTGCCCTGACTGCTGAACTCCTCAGACCACTGTCAGACCTCAGGGTGATGCAACGGGCCCTCGGTTCATCCTGATGAAGCACAATAATGTGCCCCATGTGGCCAGAGTGTGTAGACAGTTCCTGGATGATGAAGGCACTGATGCCATTGACACGTCAGATCCCCACGACATCCCTTTCACAATGGCTTGTTGCTCCTACAAGGACATACCAACTTCTGCTGACTGTCCAGAGTGCAGCGCAGCAGCTGACAGTCAGCCCCTCCTGCCTTTAGTTCAGTTCAATTTTACGTGCAGTACCAAATCCAAAATTATGTAATCTCAAGGCACTTTACATAGTAAGGTCAGGACCCTCCGTATTAGAGAGAAAAGCACAGCGATTCTCCATTGAGCATCAGCTTAGTGCCCCTGCTTTCCATCAGCATTCAGGACACGTGCTGTTATTTGTCTTGGTGAGGGAGGGCGGGCCATCAGATGCCAGGTACATTCACAAAGTTAAAGCACAAAAAGGTAAATCAAAAAGGGCGTATCAATAATAATCAGAACTAATGTAAATGTGTCAGATAACACAACTGAAGCACTCGCTCTTTTTTTCTCTAGGTAGCTGTGGACCAATCCTAGTGCGGAGCCTGATGACATCATTGTGAAGCTCACATGGTCTCTCTCACAAACACTCACACACACACATACACACACACACACACACACACAGATCAACAACACACTCATGTGTACAGTGGCATGTCAAACTAAAACTACCTGCTGGGCTCATTGAGAACATCAGGAGTTCCCGTGGGTTCAAACAGGAAGTCCTCACCACTCATTTGTGAAACTTGAATTTGAACAGGAAATGTTAAGGTGGAGTGTGCTCACTGGCTGAAATGATTGGCTGCAACATAACATTTGTCATTATGTCAATGACACTCTGTTTTTACTACGGAGATATCACTGAGGACAAACAAGTCATGGTGGATTCTCAGAGAACTCGCGTTTGTTTCCACAGACAAACTTCAGTCCGATTGAAGCGCCTGAACGCTTTCCCTTTGATTAAAGCCACACGGTGACTTTAAACCTGCTGCAAAACCTTTAAAACCGCTCTACAGCTCTCAGATAAGAAGGTAAACCTGAGGACTTCCTGTCTGGATAAAACCTACGACTTCACAGTAAAACCACAGGATGACTGATTTTTATCTGAAAAAAAGAGCAAACCGAGAGCAAACCCATCTATGTAACCAGAACGGGTTCAACTGGGCTACACCTCCTGTGGACAGTCGAGTTCATCCCAGAGTTCATCATCACTCCTAACTTCAAATAAACCAACACCTGGAGCCTCATTCATAACCAGTGCATACAGACAAAGTTAGGCCTGAAACAGGACGACACACACACACAAATTTTGTGACCTAATAAAAATATTAATAGAGAGTTTGCACACCTGTATGAAAACTCTCACTCTTGTGTGTACAAACATTTTGGGAATGAGGGAAACCAGTGACAGGAAGAAAAATTAAAATAAAGCCGTGGAATTGAAATATGAGGACTCACTCAACCCCCAGGTCTGAATTTCCCTCTTTCATCACTCCAACTTAATCCTAAACTTTGAAATCAGCAGTGCTATTTGCGCTTGTATCAAACCTTTCAAATATAAATAACTCAAACTTCAAATTAAATTCTGCTCACCATTGTCTCACCATCACATTCACCAACCCTGGAGTGCAAAAGTTAATGCTGGTTCTGATAGAAAGGTGTCAGAATACACAGTGCATCGCAGTTTGCCGCATGTGGAGCTGCATGGCTGGAGATTAGTCGGGGTGCCCACGCAGACCGCTGTCACCTGCCGAAAGCACCATCGATGGGCATGTGAAAATCAGAACTGGACCACGGAGCAATGGAAGGAGAACTTGGCTAATGAATCACGTTTAGTTTTACATCACATGGATGGCCAGGTGTGTGTGTGTATGTGTGTGTTGTTTACCTGGGGAGCATCTGGCACCAGGATATACTATGGGAAGAAGGTAAGCCGGCAGAGGCAGTGTGATTCTTTGGGCAATGTTCCACTGGAAAACCTTGGGTCCTGCCATCCATGTGGATCTTATTTTGACACGTACCACCTACCTAAGCACTGCTGCAGATCATGTACACCCTTTCATGGAAACGATCTTCCCTGACGCCTGTGGCCTCTTTCAGCAGGATGATGCGCCCTGCCGCAAAGCAAAAAATGATTCAGGAATGGTTTGAGGAGCACAGCAAGAAGTTTGAGGTGTTGACCTGGCCTCCAAATTCCCCGCATTTCAATGCAATTGAGCATCAGCAGGATGTGCTGGACAAACAGGTCCAATCCATGGAATTACAGGTCTTAAAGGATGTATTGCTAACATCTTGGTGCAGCTACCACAGCACACCTTCAGGGGTCTAGTGGAGTCCATGCCGCGATGGGTCAGGGCTGAGTTGGCAGCAAAAGGAGGACCAACACAATATTAAGCAGGTGGTCATAATGTTATGCTTGATCGATGTATGAGGATGAAGCAGCATACATAGTCCACCTCCTCTTGGCTCAGTTTCTGCTGTGGGACCCGATCCTTGGGGTGGGCCAGTTTTTGGCGTAGTGTGTTTTGTGGACGTGGTGTTTTGAAAACCTGCATCTCACCTGTTGCAATAACTCCTGCCACATTTAAGGCTCACTAAAGGTTTTCGCTTGGGCAGTTTTCCTCCTCTCCGCGATGGCCTGGAGTGTTCTTTGAGCATCTTCCCACCTTTGACAAATGACCAACTGGGACGACCGCGTTTACTCGGGGCCTCTTTGATATGATGCTCTTCAGCTTAATAGCCGCTGTGTCTGTGGGGATGGTGTTCGCCCTGTGTTGTAGTGTCCTGGTGACACCCAATCTGTGTTCCAGTGAGGTTTATCAAAAATGAAAGTTTTAAGCCTAATCAGTGTGACCCAGGTGCCATTCACATACCAGGATATGATATCAGAGCCGTCTTCTCCACTTCCTCGATATACAGGTTAGCCACCACAGGTGAAACTGGGGAGCCCATGGTGCACCCGGGCCTCTGCCTGTAGTGCTGCCTTCTTGAATGTGAAATATGTAAACTGAAGACACTGTCCTGAAAACTAGAAGTCTAAAACCTAAACTTCAGGTGTCTTTTCATGTGCTTAGAGAGTCTCTGTTAAATTATCAGAGGGCTGCCAGAGCAGCAAACACAAGGTATTTCTCTGAGATTGTTTCTAAAAGCAGTCACAGACCCAATGTTTTATTTAGCATTATTAACTCCTCCTAGTGCAGCTCCTTTTGGCATGCAGATGATTACACCCCACACACACATACACACACAAACAGAAACCTCTTCTTCCACTATTTAACAACTTAAAAGGCAAATGTGCCTGTCTTTTAATCTTTTAAATTTGCTGTCAGCAACCTGCAGCTAGCTGCACTCTATGTGGACATCTTCACCTTCCTGCACTCCTGCCTGGCTGAGGAATTGTAAAATATTATTACTTCTGTAGTTACATAAATTGACAATGACAAGTGGTGGAAGAATTTTCAAGCCATTTAGGGAAAGAAGCAATAAAGCACCATGAAAACACCTGATTATACATAAAACTGTATTATTGGAAAATTGTGCAAAAATAAAAAATTCTATCAAATGTAAAAATATATATATATATATATATATATTTTAATTATTTAGAAGATGTTCCCCATCTGTGGTAAATTAGATTTAATTTAAAGTTGAGCACATTTTAAATATTTTATATTCTGTTCTGCATCCTGCATGTCTGCAGGGGCTGTCCTGTGAGGATCACGGAGCTCTGAAAACAGTTGAGCTCAGAAACACAGGCCTACACGTGATTAAAATCAAACTCATATTAAACATATATTAACAGAAATTCAGCTGAATCAAAAGCCTTGAGCCATGTGTGACATGGTTAACTGTCGATAGCTACAGGAGGGATTAAAGATATTAATGAAAAATGAAGTTTTGGCAAAACAGCTGGTTTAAACTTTAAAACATTCATTCAACCAAATAATGGAATCTGACATTGTTTTATTTTACTTATTTAGATGCACAGCACTTTGGTCAACAGCTGTTGTTTTGAGATGCACTTAGAACTAAACTTGACTTGACAGACCAGTCTGTGTTGGGGAGGTCCTGTTACCAAGGGTGGGGTCATCCTGTCATTTCTTACAAACTCCTTCCACTGCCTCAGGAACTCAAAAACAAGTTTCATCTGCCTCCATGATGACATCTCCCACCTGCTCCACAAAGTCCAGCATGTTCTGAATGTGTCGTTTGGTGTTTGAGGACCAAGGCCAGGCTTCACTTGATTGAGTCCAGATGAACTGATTTAACTTTCTGGGATTTCCTTATCTGGATTATTGAGCGTACATCAAGACACGTACCAGGAGATTTTAGAGCACTTCATGCTTCCATCTGCTGAAAACTTTATGGAGATTATTACTGTGCAGACAGCCAAGAGGAAGATGAGAAAAACCCGGGCTTCAGTAACACCTCAGCAATGCCACAGACTGATCCCCTCCGGGCTGCATCGATGTAGTAATTCATGGTTGAGGAGCCACAAACAAGTAGTCGGTGTATAAATAGACAAACTTTTCAGAACTTGGAACGTGTCTTTAAATCCTTCTTTCATTGATCTTTGGAAATACTCTAATAATTTGAGATGTTAGAATTCTGATTTTCATAACGCCGTAATAATCAAAATTAAAACAAAAAATCTTTTGCATGTAATGGATATAAAAGAAATTAAAGTTTACCTTTTTGCATAAAATTACAAGAAAAAAACTTTTTCTGACATTCCAGGTTTTTTTTTTGTTTGTTTTGTTTTTTGTAGCGTAGCGTTCTCATAACCTCAAATATAAAGTTCGTTTATTTTGTTTTTGTATAAAATCACTGCAATTAACACAACTGACCCATCAGCTAAATAAATTATGTTCACTTGATAATTTTCGAAGGATATCCAGAGTTTATCTCTGGTTAAACTCATGCATAATGAGGCATCAGTGCTAAATAGACTGGTACTTAAATAGCGCTTTCCTACTCTGAGCACTCTGAGTGCGTTTTACTATAAAACACATTCGCCACGCTTTCTAACTATCACACACACTCACACTCTGATGAGGGATCAGGGGCAATTTGGGGTTCGGTATCTTACCCAGGAACACTTCAACATGCATGAGATCCTTCGCGCTGACCCTTTAGGCTCTTGTGCCCGTGTAAACCTTTAGTAAACAGTGCCATGTTTTATGAATGAGGCCCCAGGACTCCCATTAACAGAGCATAACATGATGATGATGATGCTGAAGTCATGTGGACCAGCATCAGCTTGATGTTGGTACCCAGACTCAGATCAGTATACCAGGTGGTGATGGTTCAGAGGGGTTTGGGATGACTCACCTGTCTTGAAGGTGACCGGGATATCTGCACATGCTCAGTGACGTTTATCCGGTTGCTCCACAGACTTGGCAGAAGACAGCTAATCATAAGATTTACTGTTGTTTTAAACCACCTACCAAGTCATTTGAATACATGTAAAACAATTTTACAAATAAACACATCACAACCAGGACACAGCAGAAATGAGCCAATGACTGCTCAGAGTGGGCGGAGTCATACACAGTAGCCAATCGCAGCTCAGTGTCCTGGATTCAGATCCAGGGAATCTCCTGCAGCAGCAGCTCCATCGCTGCTTTTAAGCCTCCTCATTTATTCATTCCTTCATGTCCAAGTGTTTCTTTTTCCATCTCATTCAGACATCATTTAATATTTCAGACAGGGCAGGTGATGAAATATTAGTCTGCTATTCACACTCCTGCAGCTGCAGGTCCTGGATCTGGTCCAGGATCTGACAGGAAGGACTGTTTCTCAGTTTTTGTTCTTTTCTTTTAAATTTCCAATTACTGAAGCCATGAAGTGGGTTTTTTTTTTTTGGAGGTTTATTAAATTCATATTTAGTTCATAAACATCCAGTTCACATCCAAATCAGCCCTCATGAACTGAAGGAAACATCACATACATCAAAAGGACTCTCAGATAAATGTGTGGGTGCTGAAATAAGTAAAAGAAGAAGGAAGACGAGTGCAGGAGGAGGATTAAAATCCTGCAGTGAAACCCTGTCTGAATGAGCTTTTATTATGAAAGAAAAAGACCAGCAGGATTTTCACAATAAAGTGGTCTTCAGAGAGTCAGAAAGCCTTTTTTTTTCCTTTTTTTTTTAGTCATGAAATTGCTGCCTGGTTTAGAGGCATGTCTGCAGCTGGATTTGACCCTCACTTTTCTGTCCATCTGTCTGTGAGGAGCCCCATGATTTAACACTGCACAGCCAAAAGTATGCAGACAGCACTGGTTGGGTGTAGCCAAACAATTAGCATCTTGTTGCCTATTAAAGAGGAAACTTTCAGTTTTCATCTGTTGTGTACAAAAATGGTGTGATGATGATATAATGAAGTGTTCATTATTTAGATGAAGGTGGGGGGTTTTTCAGGGCAAATCAAAGATTAATGACATGTTTTATTTTATAAAGATTGAATGCTTTATGTTGAAATAAGTTTTTTTTTTACCTTATATTGATGATGTAATGAAATGACTTGTTGAAGATTTGATTATTGAAATATTCTAAGGTATTGTTGAGAGATTATTTTTTGCAGTTTTGTTGTACGTCCTGATGCCGTTAGAGAAACAGAGAGGACGAGCCATCGGTCCTTATAAGTCCCTCTTGATATGTACTTCCTGGTCAGTTAATGGGCATTTGTGGTGATTTTGCAGTTAAGTTCAAAATAAATGTATTTTTAAGGGATTTATTGTGTTTGTGTTTTTACGCTTTGCTGTTTCAACACAACACAAACAGCTGCATGTTACACTGTCGTGTATGTTCAGCTGTCCACATACTTTTGGTCATGAACCGTTTGAATATTTACTGTGTTTATAAAGTTGATGTGAGTCGTTGTTTCTGCACTGACAATAAAGTTTGTGTTTCTGTTAAACTGATCTGATTGATCTTCAATAAACTCAATAAAATTTGTTATTTTCAGTTCACCTCTGTCGGGTTTGTGTTACAAGCAGAGCACATTATGAATCATCACGGGCGTTTTTTTCTAAATGGGGTGGCACTGGGGTCACCAGATCCTAAAATATTAAATGTTGGGCAAAGAGTGTTTGTGAAGGACAGCTTGCTGAGAGCATGTAAAGGACATATTTATTTGAATGCATGTGAATTTCCACAGATAGCAAAAGATGGTGGCTGGTTCACCAGCAGGAGAACCATGATGGGAGCCTTTCTTCACCACCATTCAGAAAAGTGCCTTCAAGGCAATCAAAATGTGAGACATTGTTTCAGTATGTGGGGCAGGTGATAAACATGCTGTAGAGTCCACATAAAGAGGGACAGCTGGTCACCCAGGGGTGGCATGTGAAATAAATCCAGCACAGAAAATTGGTGTAGAGCACAGTGGGCATGATTTGGAGGCTCATGCGCAGCTCTGGGCCCTCCTACATGTTTAAACTATACTGCCAAAAATATTCACTCACCATCCGTATCATTGAATTCAGGTGTTCTAATCACTTCCATGGCCACAGTAAGTAAGTAAGCAAGACTTTATTTGTATAGCATTTCTCAAGACAGCTGTCACAAAGTGCTTTACAATAAGAACCATAAAATAAAATAATGACATGACTACAATAGTAAGCAACAATTAATCAAATGCACAGCTAAAAAGATGGGTTTTTAACAGTCCTTTAAAACAGTTCATTGAGTCCGCCGTTCCGAGATGGGCAGGGAGAGAGTTCCATAGACGGAGAGCCATTATAGCAAAGCCTCCGTCTCCTTTCGTTTTTAGTCTTGAAGAAGGCACAGCCAGTAGACCCTGGTCACAAGATCTCAGTGATCTAGAGGGGGAATATAGGTGCAGAAGTTCACTAATATAGGCTGGAGCTTGCCCGTGTAGGGCTCTAAAAGCAAGGACTAAAATCTTAAAATGGATCCTATAGTTCACTGGCAACCAGTGCAACTTGATCAGCAGCGGGGTAGCATGCGAATATTAGTTCGAAGCTTAGCAGCGGCATTCTGAACAGCCTGTAATCGTTCAAGAGAGTGTTTGCTAATACAAGTAAACAGCGCATTACAATAATCCAAGCGTGAGGAAATAAATGCATGGACAATCATCTCAAGTTCTGTATGAGATACAATGGGATTTAACTTAGCAATGTTCCTGAGATGGTAAAAACAAGAGTGCGTCAGAGATTTCACATGGGTATCAAGCATACAAGCAGAATCAATAGTTACCCACGTTCCTGATAGTGGGTTTAACAAATTCAGCAAGAGGACCCAGGGCTGACAGAATATTAGAACATATCTGTCTGGTGCACAGATCAGGATATCAGTTTTATCTTCATTAAGTTGGAGGAAATTGTCGGCCAACCAACTTTTAAGAGATTCTAGACATTTATCTAGTATCTGCAACTTTGAGATGTGTTCATGATTGAAAGAAGTATACAACTGAATGTCATCAGCATAACAGTGATATGAAATTCCCTCATAGTTGCTCAGAACACTCTTTAAAGGGAGCAAATATAAGGAAAACAGTAAAGGGCCCAACACAGAACCTTGAGGAACACCACATTCAAGATAAGAAGACTTGAAATCAGAAACTGCCACATGAAAGCATCTAGTAAAAGTTAAATGCTATGGTCCACGGTGTCGAAAGCAGATGAAAGATCCAACATTAATACAACAGAGCATTCTCATGCATCCCTACTCAGCAAAATATCATGTGACACTCTAATAAGAGCTGTTTCAGTAGAATGAGCTCTACGAAAACCAGATTGGAATTTATCTAAAATCGTCTCAAATAACATTCTTGTATTATCCTTGCTTTTTGTGATCAAGTTAGAAAAATAGTTAGCCCTCGCATTCTTAACAGCATTATTGAAATCCGGTAAGAGGTCCCTTAAATGCACGAGATGGACATGCAAACAGGTTTTCTTCCATAAGCGCTCTGTCTTACGACAAGAGCGCTTTATGGCACGAAGATTATTATTAATCCAAGGTTAAGATTTACGAATAGGGGTAAACCGGGTGTATAAACCAAGCACCTAGGCATGCAGACTGCTTCTATAATCATTAGTGAAAGAATGGGTCACTCTCTGGAGCTCAGTGAATTCCAGCGTGGTACCGTGAGAGGATGATACCTGTGCATCAAGCTCGGTCCTGAAATTTTCTCAGTACTATTCCACAGTCAGCTGTTAGTGGGATTATAACAAAGTGGAAGCGACTGGGAACAACAGGAACTCAGCCATGAAGTGGTAGGCCACGTAAAATCACAGAGTGGGGTCAGCAGATGCTGAGGCACAGAGGGGGCAGAGGTCACCACCTTCCTCAGAGTCAATCACTACAGACCTCCAAACTTCATGTGGCCTTCAAATTAGCTCAAGAACAGTGTGTAGAGAGCTTCAGGGAATGGGTTTCCGTGGCTGAACAGCTGCGTCCAAGCCTTACATCACCAAGCACAATGCAAAGGGTCAGATGCAGCGTTGAAAAGCATGCCGCCACAGGTCTCCATCTGGCAATCCAATGTGTAAGTCTGGGTTTGGTGGTTGCCAGAAGAATAGTACTTATGTGTCTGCACTGTAACAAGTGCAAAGTTTGATGGAGGGGGGATTATAGTGTGGGGTTTTTCAGGAGTTGGGCTCGGGCCCTTAGTTCCAGTGAAAGGAACTCTTAATGCTTCAGCACACCAAGACATTTGGGACTATTACAAGCTCAAAGCAGGTCCATAAAGACATGGATGAGGGAGTTTAGTGTGGAAGAACTTGACCGGCCTGCACAGAGTCCTGACCTCAACGCAACAGAGCACCTTTGGGATGAATTGGAGCAGAGACTTCCAGGCCTTCTTGTCCAACATCATATATTATAGATAATATGTTATAGATATATTATATGTCTATTATATTATATGTCTTTGTGGTGGGAAATGCACATCCTCCAGCAACCCATAAAGAATCTTTTGATAAATCTTATATGCTTCCACTTTCCAACCTATGTTTTCTCATGGAACTTCAAGTATTGCAGAGAAGAAGCCAACAATTCCCCTCAGAACCAGAACCAGGATCAGGAAGGGCAGCCAATGGCCTCAACAGGCTGGAGTGAAGGAAAAAAAGAGAGAAAAGATGAGCACAGAGAGATGACAAACAACAAAAATATAATAGTAAACACTTAGCAGGTTATGGATCACGAACATGCAGCTCCAGAGTCAGAGATTCCTTTCTGCTGGAATTTTATTATTCCAGGAGAAAGGCACAGAGAGATGTGATAGAGCACAAACTGTTGAAGAGGGAAGACACAATGGCATGCAAGAGTGGCATATAAATAAATGAATGGAGAGTGAAAGAAAGTAAGAGTTAAAGAAAGCTCCTCGGTGCATCAAAGGTCTTCCAGCAGCCTGGGCCTATAGCAGCATCACTAATGTATGGTTCACATTTGAAAATATAACAGACTAAAAGCAACACAGCTGCTGCTGCTGAAGGAGACCTGGGGGGAAAAATGTGACGTGCGAGTTAATATTAATAGGCCCACTGGGAAGGTGAGAAGGCATGCATAGCATCCTTTCATTAGGTGGATATTTGAAAGTGGCTGGAAAAGTCAAACAGCTGCAGCAGCACAACCTCCACAGCTGCAGACACTCAAGGTAATCAATGAACTAAAAATATCTCTTTATGATTTGATTACTTGATTAAAGTTTAGTTACAATGCTTTTCCTTATTTTCTGTCTTGCTACAATGGTAGATGCTCATTTTAAACATGGCTACATTTTAAATAATAAGTTCAGCTATAGAAATAATCCCTGTGAGCCAAAAGTTCAGGATTCAGACTCAGTTTCTAACATTTTATTCTACTCGCGGGCCTGGCTGACATCAGCTATATTGTACTATGTATTTCTAGGGTTATTTAGACATTTTTAGTATTGTTTTTCAAATGCAGCCCTGGTCGTGTTACAGGGTCTTGGGAAGAGTCTCTATAAACTAGGGAACTTCTCATGAATGGCACACTGAGCACCTCAGGGCTTTTTTAAATGCCATTTTCCAGAGAACTTATTGCTTTTATATGAGCTGAACTGATATCTGGAACTTAACCTGGTTTCCCGCAGGCCCCTGGAAGCAGACATTTAAGAAAACTTAGACTGAATCAAATCATCCCTCAGAAGATTAGCGCTGCCACCTGCAGGTGGAGAACAGAACCTACACACACTGAGGCTGGACAACAGGTATACATGTGACTCTGTTATGCTTAAATATGTACACACACACACACAAATGCAGCCAATAAATCTGCAGCAACTGTGTGATGCTGTCATGTCAACACTGACCAGAATCTCTGAGGGCTGAAGGCAAAAGGGGGTCCAACGTGTTACCAGGTTTCAGGAAACTGTCCCCACAAAGAGACGTTTACATGTATGTTTATTTCTTTTTGAACCTTCGGCCCATGCTTTCTTCCAGTCAGTAACACAAACAAACAACAAAAAAAGTTGAAGGGAGACGGTTTCCTGAGCGATCGGTTGCTTCTGCCTGATCCGGTCTTTCTTTCTGCACTCGACTCTTTCCGTCTGTCAGATCCAACATGGCGGCCTCCGCGGCTTCACGTGAGGTCTTCACGGAGGGAGTCCGAGCGGTTCTTCACACCTGGCCGGTTCTTCAGGTGAGTACCCGGGCCAGTTCCACTTGAGGGGGCAGACGGGTCCAGACAGCTTCTCACGTGAAGAACTTTAACCCGGTTAAACCAAATCACGAGGTAAAAACAATAATGATTAGTCTCATTTGTCTTATCAGTTAGGTCATTAATTTATCTGGATGGTTATCAGGCGGACTTAGGAGGGTTGTATCCCCATCCACCATCCATCAGTTTGCGTCCGCGTCTGTCCGGAGTCATACAGGTGGGCTGAGCGCGGTCACAGTCTCCCCTCTGCTCCTACATCAATGATATTATGCTGAATAATAACCAGAAAATATTATGTTAGCGAAGAAGAACTTTGGAGGAGAAGTGTGCCGTACCGATTTTCAAGAACAAGTACAGCAAATAGCAAGTACAGAGCGCAGCAGGGTGGAGTGGGTAGAGACGAAGGTCAGGGGTGATTTGTGTCAGAAGGAGAGCAGCGAGAGTGAAAGGGAAGGTTTATAAGATGGTAGTGAGGCCTGCTGTGATGGATGGTTTGGAGGCAGGAGGCAGAGCTGAAGATGCTCGGATGTTCACTGGGAGTGACCAGCATGGGCAGGATTAGAGATGAGTCCATCAGAGGGACAGCTCACACTGAGCAGTTTGGAGACAAAGTCGGAGACGTGAGGCTGAGATAGTTTGGACATGTGGATGCAGAAGATGGAGCCGCCAGGCAGGAGGAAAAGAAGACGACCACAGAAAGGAGGACATGCAGAGGGTTGGTGTGACAGAGGAGGGTGCTGGGCTGAGGAAGAGGCAGGGGAACTGCTGTGGTGACCCCTAAGGGGAGCAGCCAAAAGAAGAAGAAGAACGTTTGGATATTTTATCCTATTAGATGTTTCAAAATGATTTGTTACTTCAGCAGAATACAGGTGGGGTTTGGAGCTTAGTGCCTACAGGTGGATGCTGGGGCGGCGGAGTCGCCACATACCAGAGGGAGAAGTGGGAAATTTAAGGAGACCACTAATTTGAGCAGGTGTGTTTGGTACCTGACATGAGAGTGAGGTGTGTTACTGTGTCGACTGCCTGAACCATCTCAGGATTCTCTCCATTTGTGTAACTGCATTAATTAGCTAATTGATGCTATGCCAGCATTAGAGACCCTGTGCTACGTGCTTTGTGATGTCACAGCGACCACTAAAATCTACCACCTCTGTGCGTTGGCCAGATCGCGGTGGATAACGGGTTTGGAGGCGTCTATGGCCAGCAGAAAGCTGATTGGATCGTGGATGTGGTTCAGCAGTATTTCCATGATAACGGTGGGTATGTGCAGCAGTTCCAGTGCTAATAAGACGTCAGTGAAGACACACATGTCTTCTCTCCCTCACGATTTCCTTATTTTCTGGTCGGCGTTCACATTAAACACAACTTAAGGTTCAGATAATGAGGTCATTGTATGTAAAAGCAACCTCTGTGAGCCTAAAGGTCAGGCTCCTCTAAATGCTCCATTTCAGAGGTGTTTTATTTTACCTCTCTGTAAGAGCAAGAGGATATCCTTAATATGCTCGTGTGAGGCTGCGAGCACTGAAACGTCACCGGGCTGTAGTTCAAACCCTCTGTTTCCAAGACGGAGCCAATCAGAAGAAGTTTGTCTTAAAGGGAGATAATCTGGAACGGCTTATTTCAGAGAGAGGTTGACCTGAGGAGCAGATTAAGATGCATAAAGATTATTATGAACTGTGGATCATGCAGAGCTATTCTAGTCACGGCTGAGAAATAGCCTCCAAGACCAGAGCAGAATGAGCAGGTCCACTCTGAATGAAAAAGTAAAAAAAAACTTCAGGGCGATTTTTGTACTTTATATTAACATCTGTGTGTGTGTGTGTGTCTGTGTGTGGTCAGCTGACCTGCAGCAGTACGAAGTCGAGGACTTCATCGCTGAGCTGATGGATCAGGAGTTCAATACAGTGGTGGATGATGGGAGTTTACCACAGGTGAATCCACTCGGACACACCAGTAGCAATCCTTTCTTTCAGTGTGAAATTAAATGTTCTGATTAGGTTTACACTCGAACACTTGAACACAACCATCAACAGCTTTTTAAATCCTCTATTAAACAAAAATATGTTCGCCGTCACTATATTTAGGTCTGTGCAAAAGTGAGTGAGCCCTGGGCAGCTGAAGCCAACATTTCCTCCTTTAGCGTAATGAAAACATCTTTTAGGGGTTTTCCTGATTGTCCGCCAGCCCCCGATGGTTTTACCGGATGTTTCAGTCGGATGTCATCGGTAAGGTCAAACATCAAACCTGAAGGATGGCAGAGCTGCGCTGTCCGTTTCCATGGATGATGCTGAGCTTTCAAAGACAAGAAGTACTGTTCGCAGTCTTTCCCTAAAAAAGGAAAATGCGTGTGATTTTTTTTTTCCTTCTTTAAAGAAAACAATACGACCATATTTTATCATCAGCCACACAATCCCCGCGCCATATACAGCTGTTGCTAGATATGGATGCTGTGATGATAAAAACAGCACATTTGTGCCGCTCGCGTGCGTAGATTCAGTCTCATCGTGCGCTGCAAAGTGGACTTTGTTGTTTTCACCGCCACCTGCAGCTGTCAGCGTTACACCGTATGGTGCCGGCTTATTAACGTCCTTTACATCGTTCATCTTTTCGCGACTTTCTTCAGTTTCTCACCAGCAAGAATTTGTTTTGCTTGTTTTCGTTCTAAGTGTTAAAAGGCTGCTCCCGCTCTGAGGAGTGTTTAAAGGTGGACTCCGATGAGTCCGGCTGAACTGCGGGCACGCCGCGATGATGCCGGTCAAAGGAGTCGTTTATCCGTTTCGTTCGTCTTTGCATTTGTTTTGGGGTTGTGTTTCCTTTTGCAGACTGAGAGGCAGTCGCCTGCAGGGTGTGGGGGGGGTTTGCAGAACAGGAATACTGTTTGATGATGAGCTCCCAGATATTTCCATAAGCCTGTGCATCCATGCTGCTTCATCAGAGCTTTCTTGTTGTCTGGTTAATGATATTCCCTCTTTGACGCCTGTTGGTTTTTGTTCCTGGGCGTTTCGGGGGAGCTGCGTTCTCTGAGGTTCGTGTTCGTCTCATCCCGGAGAAGATTCCCACCTGCTGCTTTTCTTCGCCAAATGAAGATTGAGCATTCACAGACGCCCGCTTCTCCCTCACCTTGAAGTTTTCCCTGCTTTCTCACAACAAATGCGAGTGCTGATTTTTGTTAAACCAGCTCCTTTTGATATGCTCTGCTTTGTTTGAGCCTCATTATTTTCTTTTCTTTTATGCTTTCCCCGCGCTCACAGACGGACTCTGCTGCTCCTGAGCTCTTTGTTCTTGTACAAACACTGAAGCAGCCACCTGTTTACTTTCAAACCTCTAAAATCTCCACACAGTTTGTTTTTTCCTCACTGTTTGAACTAAAGCTCAGAAACTAATGCAGTCCTTATTATTTTATTTCACACTGAGCAAACTGAAGGAATGAACACGGAACTGGTCTGCAGGTGCCGAGGTGTGAGGGTGACGTGTTATCCGTGTGTGTCTGTGTGTGTGTAGGTGTCCATCAGTCTGCTGCAGATGTTCAGTCAGTGGCAGCAGGGGGCGCTGGAACAGCTCAAACACACCATCCACACTCTGACACAGAAGAAGAGTCAAAGGGCAAAGGTCACTGCTCAGCCCACACAGTCTGATGAAGAGGGCGACGGCGAAACACAGGTACGGCTCACCTGGCAGACACACACAGATTCAGGTGGGTCATGTCATTGCTGCAGGTTGATGCTTGCGGTCAGCCAGGTACAGTTTTGGCTTCAGTTTAACCCAGAATCAGAACTCCAGAGACAGTTAACCTAACACGCACGTCTTTGGACCGCGGGCGGAGGCCGGAGTACCCGGAGAGAACCCACGCGGATACAGGGAGAAAGGCCCTAGCCAGGCGGCGGAGTCGAACCCGGGACCTTTTTGCTATGAGGCAACAGTGCTAGTGCAACCATGCCGCCCAACTACAGAAGAGCTCCATGTGAAATCTGAATCTTCCAGATATGAAAAACACATTTAAGCTCTGTTAAAACCTGCAACCAAATCAGTTGGACGCCCACTCCAAGTGTCTCAGTCTCAAATCAAAGTCTAATTTTTCCTCAGCAGCTTTGGATGAATTTGGAACATTGTCCGTGGCCTGAACCGTACCCCGCCCCTCGCCCTGTGACAGCTCAGATAAACTCCAGCTCTCGAAGGAAGGAAGGAAGGAAGGAAGGAAGGAAGGAAGGAAGGAAGGAAGGAAGGAGGAGCTCTCAGTGCTTGTTTGAGAGTCTTTCAGGCTCTTCTGATACGGTTCTTCTGCTGCTCCTGTCGTCGTACTGGAAACTGATTTTGGCTTCAGACTGTGACGCGTGGAGTGGCTGTAAAATTTATTTGGCTGCTGTTTTTAGACAGAACACGAATGTTTTTCAGCCTTTTGAATTTTATGTACTTCTGAAGTTATGAAGACTCAAAAATATTCGTGGTATGAATGCACAATTTTGCAGAGCTTCATTAAATATACTAAAGTACAAAAAAAATGAGCTCGCTCTGAGGCGTTCAGGTAGGAACCTTTTTCAGATAGTGGAATCACCCAGGAGTGAGTCCACTGATGGATGGCTGTGTTTGTGTGTTCAGGAGATGGAGTGCGAAGCATCTGGTCCATCAGTCAGCAGGACACCGCCTCCTCCCCCTCCTCCTACTCAGGATGAAGAAGATGGCTGGACGGTGGTCAGGAAGAAAAAGTGAAGATTTCAGAATGAAGAGCAGGATGAACTGTTGATCTCAGAGACTGAAGCGGCTGACCTTTGACCTATAGAAAGAGACTTTTAATGAAAGCTGAGCCTCAGCCTCCACCTGCTCCAGACTGAAAGTGTCCTGAAGGCTCAGAAAGGTCTGAGGTTTCACGGCTTCCTGCCGGGACCTTCAGTCTGGAACATGTGGACTGAGACGAGGACGACGCCTTTAAACCAGAGTCGCTCTGGTTTCTGTGGATGAATTTTTATTATTATTAAACAATTTGACCATACTCTGTGCTGTCACTGTACTATACACTGCAGTATGATTATACACTCACTGGCCCCTTAATTAAATACCCCTTGCTAGTAATGGGTGAGACCAACTTTAGCCTTCAGGACTGCCTTCGTCCTCGGTCACAGAGGTTCAACGAGGTGCAGGAAGTCTCACCCAGCTGCTTCAGGTTTGTGGGCGGCGTCTTCATGATTCAGTACTCTTCTACATCCTGAAGGTGCTCTATTGGACTCAGTGAACTCATTTTGATAATTCAGAAACAGGTCCTCTGTGCTGTGCACCATTAGATGTAATACCCCCCAGGTTCATGTCTGACAGGTTTGTTCCGTCTTCGTACAGCCTCAGATCAGAAGGAGTTTTTCCCTGTGCTGCCGGTGGGCTCGACTTCCTGCCCTCCTTATCTGCTCCGTGCAGCTTAACTTAGGTTACGTTTTTTTTCTTTATATAAGCTATTTTTAGCAACGTTGAGCAGAGAGCCACTTCTGAATTGCACATGCATCTGGTGGAAATGCGAACATTGTTTTTGAGTGGGCATGAACATCTGTAGTTCAACTACTCGCAGAGCGGGAGTGAAACTTGGAAAAAGTTTCAGCAAACCAAAAATGGAGAGTAAATTTGCTCCTTCTGTAGCGTATACCTCTTTACGGCCAGAAACCTCCAGCAACCACTAACCAACCAACTGGGGAATGCACATTTTTCCCTAGCAACCAGTGATTGCCGGGGGGGGGGTGTCACTGATCGGTCACTAGGCCTGTGTGGCCGAGGCCCTAGGAAGCCCGCCGGAGTTGGAATGTAATGCAGCTGCGACTGGCGTATTCCCAGGATCAGTTTCTGCCACAGGCCCATCAGCAGCTAAATCCGGCTCTGGCACGGACTCGAGCTGAGCCGGCCTCTCGGTGCACTGATTTATGGGTTTTCTTACATTTTAAGTTGATACAGTCAAATAACTTTCTCCCAAGGGCTGCAGCAGATGTTTCTCATGTCACGAGATTATAAGGGAGTGAAAATGCCTTCGACAGTGCAAACTAAACAGGGCTCATAAAGGCGGCGATAAACAGCAGTAACCCAGCATATATTTAATGCCTTTAAACTGATCAATAAAGCTATAAGTCAGGTCAGGTGAGCTTTCATTCATCTTTATTTTCACAGAATAAACATTCCACACTGACATGTAGAAAAAAAACAACCCCTTATTATATCACTGTGGTGGGGAGGAGGGGGTGGAGTTATTTCAAGGCACTATTTATCATATGAACATAGAAAGAGGTGAGAGCAGGTGAACAGGGGAGGTCAGAGGTCATCAAAGGACATTTCAGTTCCACCTTCAGCTACAAAGATCAATACGGTCATTGATAATACTGTGGTTTGGGGGAGGGGCAGCTGTTGTCAGGAAGCTACAGTGTGCTCGTCTAAACAAAACTGATCATCAGGGAGGTTCACGAGTCCTACAAGTCTCTGATCAACAACCAATAAGCATCTCACAGGTTCAGCAGGAAGTGACGAAGGGACGGCTAAATATAAACTCAGCAGAAATGCAGCCAAACGACGAGGACAGAAACGAAGTGAAAGACGTCAGCTGACTCCTGCAGGAAGGAAACTCAAACTGCACTCGTTCAATCAATCGAGCCAAAGGTCAGCAGAGGTGAGAAGACTGAGGCTGAATCCAAATGTTTCCACGGCCTGATCGCCACCGTAAGGCTGCGTCAGCACCAGCTGGGCTTCCATTGTAACGTTTCAGATTTAGAGCAAAAAGCAGAAGGCCGAGAGCTTGCAGAAAATACTGAAGAGGAAGAACAGCAGTGGCAAAAGGTCGAGAGCAGAGATGGCTTCGCTTTGCTGAAGTGACGGACAGGTATGAAGCGGCCATGGTGACAGAAACCCAGGAACGAGGGCGTCACAGAAAGGTACGTGATGTTAGAAACGGGATCCAGTCAGAAAAATTCACCATTTTACGGCTGTGCGTAAAGTAGACCCAAGGTGTAGACGTAACAAACCCAGTCGCTTGTTAAAGGCCTTCACCGGCATCGCCCGGTTAGCGGCGAGTGCTCGACACGGTAGCGACCAGCACACAGATACCGGCTCGCTGCGACGCTCTTACAGGTAACTGACAAATATTCAAATTTACATTTGTGCTCTGATTCAGTGTTTTTAATGATGCATCTCCTTCTGCCACAAACCAGCACGATAAACATCTTTCCATGTTTCTTTTTTTTTTTTTTAAACTAAAGCTATATTTATCGCCACAACACTGCGCTGATATCCTCGAGCGAGGCCTGCGAGGTGTGCATAAAGAGATAAAAACGTCTGTGGGCAGCTGATGAAGTTAAGAGACCGCTCTCACAGCAGTGGGACCCCACAAGGTCCAGAGGCGGACTCTGGATTTCACATCAACACTTCTGATGTGACCACGACGAGGGTCCAAACGCACCTCCACGCAGTCAACTTTTTTTTTTTTTTTCCCAGCAAAGGAAGATCAACTTTCGCTTCAGCTTCAGCGGACACGTTCATAAAGACGGTAAGCTTTAGAAACGGGATGTGTTCAGTGCTGCGTCACTTGTTTGGACCCCAGTCTACAAACGGAGGAAGTCACACAACAGGTCAGCGAGGGAGACGTTAAGTCCGATATAAAAGAGAGAAACCTGGAAGAACTCTGGAGTTTGATCTAAGAAATGGCCGTGAACGTTATTCCTTACAGACGAGCGGCGAGGACTCGGATTCAGTTTGGATCCAGCCTCAGCCAATCATTCAATCATCCGGTTATTTCAGGAATCGGCGCAGACACGCAATCAAGATAATAGTTTCCCCACGTTATGTGAAATCAACAGACACTTGCAACACTCCCCAACCACCGACTGTCTCTGCGTGCAGCCCCAGAGGCCGTTGCGTGTCTGTGTGTGTGTGTGTTTATGTCTGCAGCCACGGGTGCTGCAGACACTCTGCCGCGGTCGCTCTCCGGTCAGGCTGCAGCTCCAACATGGTCAGCAGGAAGTCACTGAACTGAGCCGCCTGGTCCAGCGGCCACTCGTACTTCTCCAACAGAACCTCGAACAGACCCCACGGCTTCAGGTTAGAGATGTGACGCAGCTCACCTGAGGCAGGAAGAGAAACGGTAAGGTGCCAGAGCTGTTTCACAAACCAAGAATTCTGACTCCCAAGCTTTCTGTCTGCAGCCTCATTTTAGCATTAAGAGCTCTGACCTTCAACCTTTCGACAGTTTAGGATCACGGGTACTGAAACTGTCTCACCTCTCCTGTTGAAGTACTCCCTGGAGTACCTGCCAGACAAAGCGAAGGGCAGAGGAATGGGCCCAAGCAGCTCGATGATGTGAGCGATGTGATCTGAACACACAAAGTGAATATTCACAATGAAGGTTCTGAACAGGAAAAACACACCCTGAGCTACTGTATACAGTCACATCCTCATGCTTAGTGCAACTCTGCGGTACTGGGACGTGTACAGTAGTACCTTCATCTCTGGTGTAGTCCTCTCCTGAATGCGGCTCGAACAGGTAATCTCCTGTCGCCAGCTCAAATGCCTGAAACATCAAAATTCACTGATGCAGTCAGTCATGTGATCGTCTGACTGAATTAAACAGTGTGTACGTTTACTGCATGGCTCAGTCATCCGATCGTCCAATTTGTTGGAAGATGTCATTGCACACTAATCAATGTATATTTATGAGCACAATATAATTTTTTTTTCTATTAAATAACCTTAAAGAATTACTGACTGTACCTTTAATGATAATGGATGTAAGGTGTGCATGTACAGGGACCGTGTACAAAGTGCAACAGTGGAAAAACTGAGACACTACAGAAACATACAATTTAAGCAGCTTAATGTCACCAAAATGATTTCACACATCGTTGATCTCATCTTGGTTACTACAGGAACTTAGTTTGGGGGGGGGGACCCACTAATTTTATATAGGGAGAATATTTATGGATACACTGTTACACTCTGTCATCAAAATGGGTCCAAACAGCAATGGTCTGATGGATATGCTGTAACAGTAAGGCTGGGGAAAAAGTCAGAGTCCCATCATTTCATATAAGTATATATACTGCATCAGTGAGTATGTGTACCATGCAGGCAGTGCTCCAGATGTCAGCTGGGGGTCCGTACTCCGCTCCAATCAGAACCTCCAGAGCTCTGTACTGTCTGGTCTGAATGTCCTCTGTGAAGTGTTTGTGCTGGACAAGAGACGCAAGACGGGAAAAGAGAGAGGAGCCGTGTGATTGGCCTGATGGGAAGAGGAGCAGTACGAAGAGGAAGAGAGAGATGATAAAATCTTCTCACCACCCAGCATGCATTTCCCAGATCAGCAATCTTCACTCTGAACTTGTCTGCGTTCTGAGGATCCAGAGGACTGAGGACGAAGTCGGAGGCACTAAATGCTGAAACAAACAAAAAAAAAAGTTAAACTTGACCGGTCACCTAAAATCTCTCATGGCACCCAATTCAACAAGATGAAGCGCCCTAAGTATACAACATTTATGCCACCTTACGTGTGACGCGCAGGTTTGCGCATGAGATTTGAGCTCTAACTGCTGTTTGTGTTTATGTGCCAGTTGGGAGTATCCAACCAATATACAGACAGCCGGTAAGACGCTGGAAGGTGCTCCAGCTGAGAACTAACACCGGGAGGCTTCAGTGTTCGTGTGGAAGGAAGTACCAAAGCCGTGTTCTGCTGTTCTATTATTGGACTCGTGCTAATCACAGTTTGTCCACAACACCATGTTTGAGCATTGAGTGCTCATAAGTCCAGTTAGCAGCAGGACGCCGCAAGCCGCCACTCAATTATGGATTCTCTGACTGCATCGCCAGATCCGTGGCTATTTGGGTGAAGAGAGGAGCCAAGCTGTCAACTGGCCACCACCCAGCAGTGAGTTTGATCAGGAGGTGAGGGAGGATGTCTGGCACACTAAAACATATAGTGAGGGTGTAGTGGAGGCGTCTGGCAGAGATCCCAGTCCTGGAGATTTAAACTGCCATCTGACAGAGATTCCAAATGAGCCACGTTCCACGTCCAGTTCGGGTTTCCCTAACCAACCACTGAGCTGAAGGAGGAGTCCTGTCAAGTTTGGCTATGATGGTGGACTCCACCTGGGCTTCTACTGTACCTAACATTTCTGGACAGAATTTCCAAGACAGTGGGGTGTCTGAATCGTTGGTCTCAGGATCACTTTTTGCAAATGATGCGGTCCCAGCTTGAACTGGGAACAAGTTATTATCTTAAGAGAAGAAGTTCAAACACGTCATGAGGCAGATCAGTGAAACATCTGCACTGATGCTGACACTCTACAGGTCTGATGTGGCTGAGAGAGGTTAGAATGGAGGCGAAGCTATCAATTCACCATCTGATCGACATTCTTTCCAGCACTGGCTACGAGCTGTGGGTAGAATCCGAAGGAATAAGGTTGTGGATTAAACCAGGATGGCTGGGAGGCGAGATGAGGAGCTCAGTCACTTGGGAGAGGGTCACAGCCGAGCAGCTGCTCTGTTTTCTATCATTGTATAGGATGCCTCCTAAGGTTTGGCCTTTGGAGGATTTAGCATTCAAAATCTGTAGAATAACTTCAACAAAGCGGTGTAAGAAAGATAAAACTGGAATATCCCATAACTTGAAGACCTTTTGCAGGAAGAATGGGCCAAAATGTCTCGGTTGTTACTACAAACTATGATCCAAGCCAAAGTAGTAAGGTACTGACCATGAAGGGCGCTCAAATTTCCTTTTGTATTACACCGAAACAGTAAAAGATGAAAATAAAGCTCAGTTCTTCACGATCACAGAAACGTATGCGTGCACGCACGTGTGTGTTTGTATACGCGCGTGCACGCGTGTGTGTGTTTGTTTCCAACCTTCTCGTCCACTCGAGTATCCCGACTGAGTAGAAAGCGCTGATTCAGATGTTGCTGACATCACTGAGCTGGAGAAACCCGATAGGCCAGAAGCAGGACTGGAGAAGCGTCCGGGGGCGTGGCCATTACACCCATCCTCAAGCCAAGAGCAGTTGGACTCTGGGCTGGCTTTGCTGTTGGCTATAGAGCAGGAAGTGTTGCCATTGACAACCACAGAGCCTGAGAACAAAAAGAGAGAAAGTATTTATACTGTGTTAGACAATAAATTCTACTTCACCCTTTACCAACAATCACATTCACACGTGGTGTACTCCGTGTACTCACCGATACTGTCTACATCGTCAGCTTGCAGCACACCGTCCTCTTCCTCCATCCTCTGAACACACACACAGATAAAACCCTGCAGTACTGCTGGTGGCAGGAAACGTACTACACGCTGCTGCAGGATTAGTGCAGCATGTTTCACAGCATTATTACCACAGTACTACTGTACCTGTATATCAACCAGCCTCTCCTCTAACAGCCTCTGCTGTCGTTTCGCTTTTCTTTTCAACTTCTTCTTCTTGTTTTTGGACAGTTTCCCAACCTGCGTGCACACAGGGCGAGAGAGGCGGCGGGACGGTGAAGTTTCCACAACAGCAGCGTCACATTTCTGCAATTAGGACGCTCAAACACACACCTGCTGTTACTGACAACACACACCCATGCACGCGCAGTTTCTTTTCTTGACTTTCATCCAATCAGCTTGCGGTATTTTACTGCAGGTATAAAGCATCTGACACCCCCCACCCCCCACCCCCCACCCCACGATCTGAGGCTTAGCAAGATAACTTCAGGTTTAACACAATTTTGGCCCTACAGGCTGAAAGTCATTTTAAAGCCATTTTTCTCTGTTTGTGTGTGTAAAACAGCAAACCCTTGTACTTGGCCTTATAGGAAGTCTGCACAGCAGCCAATTACCAAGCTGATTTTTATATTTCATTATAATATTTTTAACCTACATTTGTAGCTCCACAGTGTAGCGGTTTATACGCTCGCCCAACACGTGAAAGGGCCCTGGTTTGTGACCGGGATGAGGAGCTACCCACTATGGCGGCCTTTCATGAATAAGGGAGGAGTTGAAAGTAGCTTCCATTTTTATTACCTTTTCTTTTTCATTCACATGCTCTCCAGTCTGCACCCCCTGTGTTGCAGCTGAAACAAATCTTTAAAAAGGATCTAAGCAACACATTAATGTAAAAATTTGAATTATACTCAGATCTTGCTGTGCCTCAGTGATGCAGCAGTGATGCTGATTATGATTCCTTCCTGGGACTGTTTTATTCATGCCTTTCCAGTTTTACTGCCCAATCAAACTGCTTTGCACTACAAGCCACATTCACACATTAATAAAGTGCTTTTGTGTACTACGGCTATGCCTGCAGACCTGTCCATGTTTGCAATCGGCTATATGCTGCCAAACAACTAAATCTGCGGTGATCCTAACTAGACTGAGTAACGTATCATACGATTGGATAACCTCCGTGTGACTGCTTAGCCTGATTGCTGATGATACGGTATGGGACGTTAAATGAGGGAAAAGGTATTCTAGGGGCTTTGAACTTGCACTTGAACACAGCAGGCATCGCATCTGGACACTTACCTCTAGATCCCTGGGAGCCATGCTAACTAGAGAGAGAGAGACACACAGGGACAGACAAACAGGGAGAAAATGGCAGAAACAGGAAGAAAAGAAGGAAAAGAGAAAAGAGAGAGAAAGGAGAAACAGTGCAGTTAGAACTGTGTAAGAAAGGAGGAGGAGACAGCTCAGAAAGCAGACAGACAGGCAGGTAGATGTCTCTCTGGATGGAGTGGAAACCACAGCTCCCAGTAACTGTGCTGTCAGACTCTAGTGGAGACTCATTACTTAGGATTAAACTTTTCTGATTCATTCACTGATCTATTTCACACTCTGACTGGAAAACATCTCACAAAAGCTTGACTGCTAGGCTCTTTTCAAACATCTAAAAACTATTGATCCACACTGACGCCTTCTAGTTCTGACCAAATCACGTGGCGGCTGATCACCTGATGACCCTGAAGGAGGCGGGGCTCCAGCTCTCTGCCAAATAGTAGCTTCAGCTGCCAATCTCCTGACGTAAACCTCATCGACCTCCAACAGGATGTTCTCTGGTTTGATGTCGGTGTGAATGATCTTACACTTGGTGTGGAGGTAATCCAGACCCTGCAGCACCTGCAAGCACACAGCCGAGCTCATGCCGGTCATTGAGCCCAGGTCACTGTACGTATCCTGCATAGATCAGCATTTGTGCTACCTGTTTGATGATGGTCTTGACACAGGCCATAGGAAGTCCCATATAGTTTGACTTGATGATCCACTTTAACAGCTGGTGGCCCAAAACTTCCAGAACCATACAGACATCTGAGAAAGGCTGAGGAAACCGACAGTGACACCAACAACCGGGGCAGCACCACAATTTACAAGTACTAAACAAACCAACTTGACATCTTGTCTAAGCTTTAGAAACAAAGGGACACTGACACATAAACACCGAAAAGTCAAACGACCATTTCACTCTAAAACATTTCTGGATTTTTAACATTTCTCACTAAATATAAAAATTCTTAACTCATAATAATCAGGACAGTACAGAAGAGAGTGTAATTATTCTCAGCAAAAATCTGCAAACTTCATGGGCAAGAGGAACGATTCTCGTTCACAACTGTGCAATCAGTGACCTTTGACTTCTTCTCAGTTTCGCAGTAACAGGACTCAAGACTGTAGTTTATGCTTGAAATTTGCATTTCTATAAAGGGACACGTGCATGTTTGATGCAGCAGAGTCTGGCTTACATTCGCAGAACCAGAAAGCATAACACGAGCGTTCGAATGCGTCCAGCTGCAGGACGAGACTCTGGAGAAGCGGCGATCTCAAAGACGGCAACAACAGCGACTGGTCTTCTTTCCAGTAAGAACGCAGGAAGGTGCTGGAGCTGGTTCAGCGGCAGCCACACAACTGTCCACCGTTTATACTATTTATATGTTTAAAAAAGGCAAAACAAATTGCCAAATACATGCAATACACCGTGTCAACCCATCTACCAGTGGTTGAAGGATACGCACTCCATTGACTCCAGAGATCTTGAAGTCATCAATGAGCTGGACGACGGTTTCCCTGTAGGGGTCAGAGGGGTCACTGTCTCTCACCTGGAGAGACAGGCAGACAGGTTACGTGAGCCACAGGCTGGGCTGTTTTGGAGAGAGAGTAAGATCAAACACTCACACATCGGAGCAGTTTGATCTCGTCCAGAGCCGTCTCGGTGTAATGTGGAGCGCTCTTCACCACTTTCAGCGCCACGAAACGCTTCTTCCTGAATCACAAACACATTCAGAGCATTTGACAACAGAAACTGTGCAACAAGCCAATGAACTGCCTTCAAAACATTCACTGTGTCGTACTGCAGATCCCAGCAGAGCCAGACGGTAGAAAAATGTCCCCAGCCCAGTTTTCTGACCACGTGGTACCTCCCATTAAACAGATCACCAATCTCCACTGGGTAGTAACCGCCTGGAACACACAGAAAGATGAGAAATGAGATGAGTATCACTTAATGTTTAGTTCAGTTCAGGCTGGTTATTAAACAGCACCGAGGATTAATGGGACCATTAATTTCCATGTCACTGGAAAGGGCCTTCCCCATTAAGCTTCTGCCAGGCTGGGATACAAATCAAAGATTCAGGAGGACTGATGTAGTCTCCATTTTGGCCATTTCGCTGATAAACTCTCACCTTTGCAGTAATCTGACGGGTCCTCCTGCTCTTCATCATCAGAGCCCAGCAGCTGAGCAGGGGGCGGAGTTAACTCTGGAGGTGGCGGGGTCACAGATGGAGGGGGTGAGGTCAGCTGTTGACTTGCTGTCGGCATGACGGGAGGCCGGCCAATGGGAGGGCCCAGAGAGTCGAGAGAGCGGAGGAAGGAGGGGGAGGATGAGCAGAGGGGGGAGTACAGGTGGGAGGACACACTGGAGGTAAAGGTCACTGAGGTAAGCAGGAAGGGGTCAGGGCTGGGAGGGGCTTAATGGGGGAGTGGGAGGAGCTTTGGCAGGGTGCGTGGCAGACACTGATGGGGATTCAGAGGCATTGTGGGTAACTGTGTGTGGTGAGGTAGGAGGTGATTTGTAGAGCTCCGTTTGACCGTCTGCTGCGACAGTCTGAAGAGTTCTGTGAGGCAATCTGGAGGAATCCTGGGTATTATTATTCTGGTTAACAGTTGGCAGTGATTGGCTGGGACCGTGAGGGGACTCTGGAGATGCTGCAGGAGGTGACTGGTTGCAAAGCGGAGACCTTTGGAGGGCAGTTTCAGGAGGTTCCTTGGGAGGATTTATTGTGCCTAGAAACGGTGATGAGGTCTGGGGGGAAAGTGGTGATGGAGTACGGGGAGCATTCTCGGGGGGCATCAGTATGATCTCAGTGGGTGGCGAGGGTGTTTGTGGGGGCTCTTCGTGGAGTTCTTGGAGGGGTGTCGTGGTGGTTTCACAGGGATCTTCTGAACATGCCGACGTGTTTTTGTGTGGTGTGGTTGTGTCTGAAGGGCTTCTGGTGCTTTCTGGACATGCCAACGTGTTTCCATGTGATATGGTTGTTTCTGGAGTGCTTTCACGGGGTGGCAAAGTCATCTGGGAACAAGTCTGCAGGGGTGCTGTGGCTACGCTGCTGTCAGCATCCAGACTCTGTAGGTTACAGAGGTCATCAGGTCTAAGGGGTTTAAAAAAAAAAAAAAAAAAAGTAGAGAGCATTGCATGGATGGAGGATACTGGTCATAACACTTGCAGGAAACAATCTGAAATATACTCATTATATTCAAGAAATGTACTTTTTTAATTCTAATTATATTCATCTGAGATTATGGGGAAAACATCCCTGTATGCAGTGCAACAAAACTTTAAATAGACACAGGAGCACCCATTTCACCTGCAACGCTTCATGCTTCTTTAATTCTAAAAACAACACAACGCTGAGTTTTAAGCTGATTTGAAGCTACAGTTGGAAACATAACTGCTTAAATTGCACCAGCAACATCAGTTGGCCATAACCCTCCTTCAGTGACTTCATCTGTGAATCTCAGAGACAGGCTCATGGGGAAAGGGAGAAAATACATTTTTGTTTATCAAAGAGCCAGAAATAATAAATGCATAGACTTCAGTTAAGTAAAGACTCTTTGCCTTAACATCATGGGGCCTTTATGGCCTACGGGACCAGTTGTGCTTGTGTGCATAGTCAAAAGCACATTTTTAGCCAGGGAAAAACCCAGTCGATACAATAAAAACAAATAATACCAGACATACGCGCAGAGACTAAATGAACACTCTGACTGTGTTCAGCAGTGTGGAAAGATTAAAACATTTTGAGAACGGAGGAAGAGACGTGAGAAGACTGTCAAAAGAAACCTGAAGAGCGATTTTAAACCTAGATGAATCGACGTGAATGAACTTCAGTCTCTGAAATGTCAAAAAGCTAATGGAGTGGTTTCAGGAAAATGAAGTCCGAGACCAAACGCAGCACCCTGAAGAAGACAAATCCCGTAAAACCTTCTACTCAAAAGAATAATAACATATGTTTTTATTTTGTTTGCAGGGGAGTGGACTGCCGTGGGCGGCGTGAGAGCAGCAGTTTGTTTAGCTCAGTTTGTTTCTTCCTAATTTTATGTTTATGTAAAAATAATAATTTAAAAAAAACTGTTGAAGAAAAAAAATAAACACTCAACCCTAAACTCTGTGGACGGTTACAAGTCTGGTGATCATCTCATTCTGAACACAGATAATCTGCATGGATCAGATAACACGCACAAACACACAAACACACAGCTGCTTTCCATCACATCTCTGAGTCATGGACATTGTTGAAGTTTGCCTGAGCTACACTGAAATAGACTGAAGTGTGTGTGTGTGTGTGTGTGTGTGTGTGGATCATAATTCAGTCTCTGGTTCTATTATTGGATATGAGTGTCTTCAGGCTGAGCACCAAACCTGTTTCTGTCAGCAGGACACCAGCTAGCCTAGCAGGAAGTCTGCAGCGGGCTAGCTGTTTCACTGGCATGCTGTATCTTGTTATGTGACTAGTTGTGTATCACCAAGACTCACAACTCAAATCTGGAAATCTGCCGTTTTAAACCATCACTGCTGAGCAGTTGAACTCAGCAAATATGGAGTCTGATTAACTTTCACAGGTGCTCGTGCCCTCTCTTCGGCCTGGCAGACAACCCTCCTGTCATAGAAAATTACAGGTTAGTCAGTAAGACGCCAACCATGAACCATGAAAGGAGACCGCTGCTTCATCTTAGCTTCGTTCTTCAAATAGCTGAAAAACCGAGCAAAAAAGAGGTCCTCCTGTTCTCCACTGCTCCAAATATTTTACATGGCAAGCTGCACCGAATATCAAAATCATTTTCAATCAGAAGCAGGCTGGGTGGCTGCACAATCCCAAGAAACTTGCCACTTTATTGCACAAATCAAGAATATTAAAAACTTCTGAGGTGGTGGCTGGTGTTGGGGGCACATCTATCTAATGTTAAATGCAAGTGGCTGCGAGGCGATGAGGACGAGGTTCAATGCAGGCACCAAAACAGCCAGCGAGTCGATGGCCTCCGAGTCTGAAAAGTGCCTGCATCCCTTCTAATGACCAGCAGGGGCAACTCGTCTGGTTTCCCAAGGAAGTCTTACTACGTATGTCCAGTTTGTAAATTATGGCCCCATGTGTAGTAAAAGGCTGCCCTCTGATTGGCAGACGCTACCGTACGAGCGACAGTTACCAGTCTGAGCCACAGTTCACTGGGTACTGCCTCTCAGCAGGCTTCCTGATGATGGCCAATCAGAAGAAAGTGAGACAGGAGCTAAAGGACCGTATTTAGACAGAGGACTGAGGGGCTGCATGAAGTCCCAGAATCAAAAATGATTTTACTGACTTAACACAAAGCTGCTTTAGTGAAGTCCCCCGAACACAGATTTTGTTGTGTTGGAGGTGCCCGATTAACTCATGCTCAGAGCACTTGTTGTCGCTAAGTTACAAAAACCACCTTCTTCAAAGTTTCCTTCTCCATGATTTAAAGCGCTGATATCGTAAGTCACGAGCTTTCTTGAATTTAAGTGGTCACGAGAGAGAAGTGGCGGTGAAGGGCGCAGCGGCGTTCCCAAAGACGAACTGAGAGCGCCGTGACTGCAGCTGGGAAAAATACTGCGGCTGTTTCCGTGCTGGATTTCCAGCGCCATCAACACTGAAGCTCAACGCGCAAAAACACTGACTGTGCACGGAGACGCGTACTGTGGCGCGACTGAGGGAAACGGTTTGTGAAACCTTTGGAATTCTCTTCATTTCTCCATAAATATGTCCTAAAAGTAGTCAATGAGAACCTTAATAAACAAATAAAATATAAATATTGGTCTTAGTTGTTGTTTTATTTAGAGATCCATAAAAGGGTAATCATGCAAACCTTTGCTTCAGCACCTGGTGCAAACCCACCAATACAGAAGCAACTGGGATGTTAGGTGGAGTGGGTATCCACACATGAACTGCTCACTTCGGACCGTACCAGGACTTGACCCACTTTCTCATGAGGTTTACTCCTCCAGTTTCAGATTTCATTGCTCCATCAGTGAAGATGAAGCATCCGGGCCCATATGCAACAAAACAAGCCCAAACCATAATCCACCACCACCACCACCACCAGGTTTTACAAATGGGATTAGGTTCTCATGCTGGAATGCAGTGTTTTCCTTTTTCCAGAGCTCCCAATTTAAACCCAGAAGTTCTATTATTGTCTCATCCATCTACAAAACACTGTTCAAACAGCCTTCTCTTTTCTCTGCATAATCTTTAGCTAACAGCAAACAGGCAGTCATGTACAGCCCTGGAATGCACACCGATGTTGCTCCTGGTGTCGACTCATCATTAGAGGTTTCTGCAATATTTAATAGGACATGAAACAATCTTGAATTTTAAAAAGAGAGAAAAAGCGGAATATCATTAAAACATCGGAGATGTTTTTCGGAAATCTTTCTTATAACGCCACCAGTAAACCCAATGCTCTAAATGAATGGGGGTGACATACAGGAAGTTAAAAAGGGATTTTCTTGGAGTGCACATCACCCACATACACGCACATTAAGACACTCATCTAATTTTAGCCTCTGAGTGTGTGTATGGGGTAAGCAGTTTATCCAGTCTACGGTGCCTACTGGTTTCTTACCGGTTCTCTTCGGCTCTGACTCGCCGGTGTTTCTTGCCTCTGCGCCGGTGTTTCTTACCGGTTGCAGCGGGGTTTCCAGTTCCAGCACCGACTGCTGCTGAGAGGAGAGCATCATCTTTAAAATAGGTCTCAAGGTTAAACCCCAAAGTCCATTAAAAGTGTGAAAAAGAACGCAACTCCCGATAAATGAGTCCCTCCTTACTGAGTAAATCAAATACTTTAAAATAATACTACTGTAACTTACATAAGGCCTAAAGTATTATGTTGTCTTGTCTTTTGTGTATAGTTTCCTGTGACCTGCCAAAGCATTATTGATGTAAATTGGTAGTTTTACATCTTACATTTTATACTGATGTCTATAAGCATGCACTTGTACCTGTTAAATAATAAAATACAAGAAAACAATACTTAGTACACGCACATCATTACTACTAATGTCCAACACATCATAATCAATTACTCCCTAGATTTATTTAAACACAACAGAACAACCAAACACCATTCATAAAATTCCAGATATTGGATTTCCTCCACTGTTGAACACTTACACAACTAATTAAAAAAAACAAAAAAAAACCCAGCACAACCTGCACGTTTTTGACCAAAAAAGTGCATAAATGTAACGATGCAGTTCTCCATTATGGAGGGGTAGAGGCGACAATCAAGAAAAACATTTCAGATTTGAGTTAATCGGGTGTCGCCCGGAGGTTCAATCATGTGCCGATTTCATTAGCAGACGTGTTTCTTTAGATTAGGACTTAACTGAGCTCGGTGCATTTGACAGATCTGCTACAAAAGCGAAACCCGCTAAGTGCAACATTTCTCGAATAGAGTCTGGCGAGGAAGTTGGCTGAACCCGAAACCCCAGTCGGTGTGTGTCACAGCCTGGTACCCTTTAGCTGATGCGAGCTAGCTTAGCATATTAGCCCTGACTCCAGCTGTATCGATCGGGACACCGAACCAAATCCAGTCGACTTTACCTATCAGCATCTCGGCTCCCGGTCCTCCGTCCGAACCGGTCAGAGAGCGTCTATCCCGTCCGGGCTGACGTGCTCTGACGGCTCTTGAGCTTCCACAACCAGGTCGAGCTTCAGAAAAAGCAGCCGCTGGAAGCCGTAAATAATGCGGCTGCAGTAGGTTCCGAGGGTCCAAAAATTAAATCGGGTCACGGTGGATCAGCGCCGCGCAGCGTGGTCGCCACGAGCCGCTGGCCTGTCCGTTAGCCCGTTAGATAACAGCTGTCGGTCCGCTGTAAGTTAGCCTGTTAGCTCCAGCTGCAGAACATCTCCTGGTCCTGCTGAATCCCGCCCGACCTGTTCGTCTCTGCGCCGGCTCAGAACCTGGTCCGCACGCTTTATTTGGGTGTGTTTAATTTGCTGTCTCGGTCTTGCTGTTCATGGACTCAACAGCTGCTGACAGCCTGACACCGGACACCGGGCTGTGCGCACGCGCAGTGACCGGCCACGAGCTAAACTGGGAGCAGTGGCGCATCTAGGACGTAACGTGGGGTGTCTGTGATAACAGAACGACCACCACGCAGTGGAGCGCTCCACCGGGCAGCTTCTTAATGTTGATGTGCAAAGATTAGGTCAGAGGACTGAATTCTCTAATGATGCTGATACTGGTTAATAAATAGGAGACCGGGGTTAGTGCATGACACATACAATAGTTTGTCTATTTTCTTTTGGTTTTTAAGTGCCCTTGGGCAAGATACTGAACCTGAAGTCTCATGGCATGTCTGCACCTTGCATGGCAGCATCCATCTTTGTTGTGTGTGAATGGGTGAATTCAAAACACACTGTTAAGCACTTTGCAGGATTGCTGGGATTAAAAGGTGTTACTATTTAGGTTTAAGCAACAAAACTATTGCTTTTTGAGGTTTTTGTTAAAAATAGACCCTGTCACATTGTTAACCCATCTTGAAAAGAATATCTGCCAGAAAGCTTTTCTTCTTCTTCCTGACATAAAGTGCCCAAGGCAAACTTCTCCCCTGTGTGCTGGGCTGTGGTTAATTCCCTATCTGCAATCACAGCGGGATAGCAAACTTCATTTTCCTGCAGCATCTGCTGCCGCAGAGCTGATATCAAGATATCAAAACTTGTGTTTTGCTTCCAATTGCCCTCAACTCAAGAACTTAAAGCTGGTGGGTGTCGTGAACACATGACAGAAAATGTTCACACTCAACAAAGGGCTTCTGTCATTTCCCTAATTTGTGTCTCATCTCTGTCTGTGACCCAGAAACTGATCTCAGTAGGCCACGCTGAAGGTTATCTCAGGTCCTAAAGTGCATCTGGAGGACAGAGGAGAGAGGGGGCTGTAAACCAGGACGCACAAGTGTATCCTTTGCCAAAGTATATTTAACCTCACTTACAAGAGGCACAACATGCAGCTGGGATATTAGAATGTCTCTGTACTTACAAGTTGTTTAAATTATTTATGATCAACTGCGTGATCCTGCTTTCTGCCCTTTGTGTTTTTTATGTGCTTAAAAAAAGTATGACATCTTTGTCGCATTGCTCCTTATTATGAATTTAAATAAAGGTAGCCTGAAATCTGATCATAATCACAGTTACATTTGAGAAAATAAAAACAGCTCTAGGATATAACATAACAAATGATTCATGATGCAGCTGTGCCAGATGTGTTCAGATGCTGTCCTCAGAGCAGAGAGAGACCAAGGACACCCCCTATTGCAGTTCATAAAAGATCTCAACCTACTGTCTCACCTCTTCCTTCAAAAACACGATAAAAATTTTCAGAAGAAAAATGTTTAAAGAAACTGACATTTTTGTGCTACACAGGGCTCCGTTCATTCTACTATCCTGCAAGCCAGATGGCGAGAGTCTCAGAAGTTCTTTTGGTACAGTCATGAGAAGTGACATCATCATGACATCAGAACTGAAACTCATGATGACACAGCACACCGGAGAACTGTTAAAATTATACCTTTATTTTTACATGATACAAATTGTGTTTGGCCACCTGCCTTTTCACAATAAAAGCACATTTCCATTGTAGACTGATTCATCATCATCATCCTCAGACAGGTATTTACAGGCACATTTACACACTGTTAGCAAACTGTACACAGTCAGTAGAAACAACTGATCCTGGAGTTCTTTTATACAAACCCTTAAAGTTTTTTTTATTCCCTTATAATAAAAAAAACAAAAAACAATTCAGTAACAAACAGAGCTCAACCAATCAGAGCTGAGGATCAAACTGTACAGAGATCAGGTGACATGCGCATCATCAGTGATAAGGCAGGTTTTAAGCCACGCCCCTCACCTTTAAAAAGAAAAAGAAAATTATACTGAAGAAGCACCATAAATCATCATCATCGTCATCACACGCATGCAGAAATCTACTGTGACCAAAGAACTACAACCACGGGTCAAACACAGGCTCAAAAAAGCACACAAGCAAAACACAGAGTCAGAAATAGAAGAAGAAGAAGAAAAAGTCCAGCAGGAAGAACTGGTTCAGCAAAATCTGGTTCATGTCTCTGATTTGGTTCAGTTCAGCTCAGCAGCTGGGACCACCACCAGAGTCCACCTGCTAGGTTCAGTCCAGCCAGAGTCCATTTACACCGGGAACACGCAGCACGAGT
>JAMQGT020012319.1:90000-121875 GCA_024447675.2 Pterophyllum scalare | reverse complement strand
GTAGTTTGTTGTATGTGAAGTTGGACACAAAGGAAGGAGAAAAGGATTTGTATATATTTGCTAAACAGAGGTTGAGCTGGAAAGGATGCGCAGCAGGTTAGGGTGATTAAGGCTAGAGATGGAAATGTAATGAGCGAGGACAGTGGGCTGAGAAGATGTAACGAGCATTTTGAGGAGCTTATGAATTTAAAAACATGAGAGAGATGGCATATCTGTGGAGGTATGGAGACGTCTAGGAGAGAGAGCAGTGGGCTTTTTAACCAGACTGTTTAACACAATCTTGGAGAGTGAGAGGATGCCTGAGGGATGGAGAAGAATTGCACTTTGAGAGTGTTGATGGAGAAATATAGAGAAGGTCAGAAGTTGCACTGTGTCTTTGTAGATCTAGAGAAAGTATATGATAGGGTGCCAAGAGAGGAACTGTGGCAGTGCATGAGGGAGTAAGGGGACCAGAGAAGTATCTAAGGGTGGTGCAGGACATGTATGAGATGAGGACAGTGAAATAGTGTTGAGGTGTGCAGTAGGAGTGACAGATGGATTGGGTTGGGGTGGGGGTTGCATCAGGGATGTGCAGTGAGTCCCTTCTTGTTTGCAGTGGCGATGGACAGGTTGGCAGATGACGGTGATCTGTAGTGAGAGTGGGGAGCAGGTGGAAGAGAGCCTGGAGAGGTGGAGGTATGTTCTTGAGAGAAGAGTAGTGAAAGTCAGTGTGTGAGTGAGAGTGGGCAGCAGGTGTAACAGTGAAGCTGCAAGGAGAAGAGGTATTGAAGGTAGATGAGTTTAAATAACTGGGGTGCAACCATCCAAAGCATCAGACAGTGCACAAGAGAGGTAAAGAAGAGAGCGCAGGCAGGGTGGGGTGGGTGGAAACAAGTGCCAGGGGTGATTTGTGAGAGAAGGATAGCAGCAAAAGTAAAAGGGAAGGTTTACAAGATGGTAGTGAGACCTGCTGTGATGGAGACAGTGGCACTAACAAGAAGACAGAAGGCAGAGCTGGAGATGTGAAGATTTTCATTGGGAGCGACCAGGATGTACAAGATTAGAAATGAGTACATCGAGATGGACTGCTCAGGAGCCATCCCAGCGGCCATAGGGCAAAAGGAAGGGCACACCCCTGATGTTTTTGTACCCAGAGATAACCCACACAGACATGGGGAGAACATGCAAACTCCACACAGAAAGCCCCCACCAGATGGTGGGTTCAAACCCAGGACCTTCTTGCTGTGAGGCAACAGTGCCAACCACCGCTCCACTGTGCTGGCAGGAATGAATTATATTGAGCTATATTTTTGAGTTAGTATTTTAATTTAGTTATGTCGCTCTCCATCAAAATATTTAATCTAGAAAAATTTGAAACATTATGATAACAATAAGTATGGTCTGTTTTTTGAGTTTTATGTATATGCTTAACAAAATTAGCTTTTGCTGCTATGGTGTGTGGATATTTGCTCTCTCTTCATCCACTTTTTTTGCACTGCATCAAGACGAGAGGTTGAATTTATTCTCAGGGCAAACTTGTTAGGTATATAACATGCAGAGAGGATTTGAACGCTTTTGCGAGTTTGTTCAGATCCTGTGAGCATCTGGTGACACGTTTGGCGTCACACGATATTTTGTCAGAGCTGAATTTATCAGTTTGTGTGTTTCAGAAAAGAGCAAAAAGATTGGATTTTGTTAAGGACTCTTTGGATAGATAGGTTTAATAAAGAAGCATGTCACTGTAAAATTCTAGGTTATTTTACAGTCAAACACTTGTGAAAATGTGTTCTTTAGGAGGAACTTGCACCAATGAAACTTTGTCACTGGCATCAGAGACAAACTTCTTCCCCATTATTAAAACATCATTAATGTGCCTGCAGTTTAAAATGGTCAATAACGTTGCTGAAAATGTGTCCAAAATGCATATGAACTGGATTACCGTCATCTTTTTCTAAAGAAAATATAAATAAATTTTCATTTTACACAGAAAAAACCCAATTTAGTGAGCTCTTAAGTATAACATGGAGTGCTATATTTTTTTATATTTCTGAATTACCAAGACAATGTGTGAGCTAAAAAACCTTGGCAACTATATGATCACTTAAAATGTTCATTAGATTTTCATAAGGAATGCAGAGTGCAATGCACATAAAAATTTCAGGGCAGGCCTAAATAACTGCTGTTCTGATGATGAGAAAGCTAAGCTCTCTTAAGAAATATGAAAATGAATAGCAACAAAATAATAATAATAAAATACCCTCAAAAAATGATTAATTGGTCACCTGTTTTCATCTATTGTCAGTTACTAATAACATGGGAAACATCCATGCATCCATGGACTGTGGGAAGAAACCGGAGAACCCAGAGAGAACCCACGCAAACACGGGGTGAACATGCAAACTCTACACAGAAAGGCCCGGGGCACCACCACCACACCAACATGCACAGTATTAACAGAATAATTGTTACTTCATATACTGACTTTCAGGTTAAAGTAGAAAATGGGAAAAACACCTGTGTGACTAATATTCAAGAATTCAGATATTTGTTGGTTTGGTAGATAATAGGATTTCAATTTTGGCAGTATTTCCAAAATAAAGACTTTTAGACATTTTTGATTTTCTCATCAATCAGTGTGATCAGTCTTATTTTGAAAGTATAGTTGTTGCTAACCAGTGTTGTTGTGTCTCCTGGTCTCCTGCTGGCAGACTGCCACGATTGCTCTTGTAGCAGTCCTCAATATAATTTAGCTGCATTCCAAAAGAGTCTCTTATCCCAATGTCTGACAAATTCAAACATCAAAATATTCCAAAATAGTCCAAAGTATCAAATAGTTGTTGATCACTACCCACTCTCCAGAGCCCAATATAATTTTCTGTAATTCACACACAAAACCTTTCAATATTTATAACATGCAATTGTAGAATTGGGAGAACTCACCAACAGGTGATGGTGTGCTGCCGCTGCTGGATGGGTGCTGAATTTGAAGTCTCTGAGGTAGTGGCGGTGGCACGTGAGGCAGGGGGCTGATGACTGATGGGATAAGAAAAGGGTAGACCCCAGGTGTGTAGTGCTTTATCTGGGCCAGCGGAGAACTGCTGCGAGCCTGGGCACGGCTGGCGGTCTTCATCACAGCGATGGTTAAAGGATGTGCTGAGCACTGAATGGTCAGAGGAGTGGAGGCAATGGGAGACCATGGTATGAGCCCCTGGCTGCAGTTAATGTGTCAGGAGCAGGCGTGGCACCACCTCAGCACTCCACAGATGCATGGTGGTAGATTTTAGTGTCATCCAGGTTGACTCAGAGACTGGTTCCACTAACCCTGTAAACACAAAAACACATGTGGAGCTGTCGAGTCTGTATTTCTCTGTTGATCATTTTCCGTCTCCCATTCCCTCCTTATTGACTCCTGTGGGTACAGATGGATCAAATTCCCACTGGTATCATGGCCCTGTGTCTCTGAACCAGTGTTTTGAGTTTCGTGAAGCTTATGGTTCTTTGCGTGTTGTGTTTCGGGTCGTCTTTGTGGTTTTTAGTCTTTTGCTCTGGTTACTTTTGTATTCTCAGTTCTGTTTACATCTTGAGTACCGGCTGGTGTGAAATGATCCCATTACTATCTGCGTTGTCATTAAATATGATATAGTGATTTATATAAGTAAATTGGGAGCCCACCTGAAAAAACTAACATCCTGGTTCATCGTGTTCAGTGATAATTAAACACCACAGGCTTTTCAGTTATTACCAAAGGGAAAAAAACGATCCAGGTAAAATTTTCATTAAATTGTGGTGATAATATCAGCACATCTTTGTTTATTTAAACTATAAAATACACATTCATTCAGCTTAATTTCACTCCACATTTTTCCTACTGCCCTGCAGTTTGAGAGCCACTGCTATGTCACTATTTAAAGTTAGTGTTATTATTTAAAGGTAGTGTCCCAGCTCCTCCACATACAGAAGTGTCAAGACAATCAGTCTCGCATGTGAGCGAAAGGATATGTTTGTGGGGATGAGTTCATAAGAAATACATTAGAAAGTAGAAGTAGATAAACTTACAGAGGTTTGAAAAGCACAATTTACTGTAAGTGCTATTTAACGGTTTATTTTTCAAAGTTCCTCCCATCCATCCTCGAAATTGAAAAGCTGAATTCATAAGTAATATTCATATTCAGTGTAGAGTATTCTGCAGAAATGGTCTTAGCATTTTATTCTCTTTCTTGTTTTTTTTTTTGTTTTCATTCATTTACACCTGTTAGCATGTTAGCATTAGCACACTGGATTGAATCTCTCTTCACTTTAGATGTTAACTGACATGCAACCAATTCAATTCAGTTTTATTTATTTGGTAAATGGACTGGTTCTTATGTAGCACTTTTCTGCTCTACTTGAGCCCTCAAAGCACTTTATACAACATGCCTCATTCACCCATTCATAAAAGCACTTTTTCTCTACGCCCACATTCACACTCACACATATATTCATTTATATAGCACCAAATCACAACAACAGTCATCTCAAGGCACTTTATATTGTAAAATAAAGACCCGATAATATTAGGGTAGCCTAGCAGTAAGAATGCTTTACCTCTGAATTATCAGAGCCACTAGATGTCAGTCCTTACGAATGACATCTAGACACATAAGTATAGCTTTGCAGAGACAGAGAAGTTGGTGAGAGAGGAGAAAAAAGCCTCAAAACCATCCACTCTGTAAAATAACACTATACGTTGGTTTTGTTGTTCAACCTGATGTTTTACTTCACAAAAGTTTTGAATATCTCCACTTGGCAGAGAAACTGTCTTTATAAATCAGCTGCAGCTAATTTCAATCTGCCCAAAGATTCCTCCTGTCAAGGCTGCTGCCAACTGACTCTATGTGCAGATGAAGATCAGTTGGGTGAGACTAAGATGTGATTAGTGGCCTCTGTTGAATTCTGTTAACAGAGTTATAAACTGCTGCAGTACAGTGGTGCTCTATTTTGCAGTCAGGGGATCCATTCAAGTGATGTGTGAATATGCTTTGTAATTAACAATCACCAGTCTTGGCTGGACTGGTGACTGGAATGGAGATGAATCTGCCTGCCCGCTCAACACTCAGCTGTGTGAATCAGACAGATAAACATACGGTGTTGGGAGAGGTGGAAATGATCCATCCACGACCATCCCTGTCACTTGCAGAAATGTTCTGTCATTTCTGGCAGCATGGGAGGAAAAAGATCAGGATAAATGAAAAAATAAGTGATGAGAGAGAAAGACATCACCCTGGTTTAAAAAAATGAAATAAAATAAAATAAAATTGCAAAAAATAATATAAAGGTACTTTATATGGTACGATAAAACCCTACAATAATAGAGCGAAAACCCCTACAATCAGACGACCCCCAACGAGCGAGCATTTGGTGACATTTTTAGCAGAACTCAACAAGTACCAATAATAATAAACTTCACATTGAATGCTGCAAGAACTGGAATATAGCCACTGCTCAAAAAAATGAAAGGAACACTTTGAAAACACATCAAATGTCAACGGGAAATCAAATCTGTACTGTGGATATCTGTACTGATTCTGGATAATGAGAGTTGTCAGCTGCTATGGATGTTTCTGGGCCAGGCTGGGCTGCTGGACAAAACTGACCACACCTCACTTCTCTAGAAAAGTCATTTTCCACTTTCATGGGACACAAAGATTATTTGGAAATTGTGGATGCATTTTTCATTCAGCTATGTGCAATCCCATGAAGTCCTAAGTAGAGTCAAATAAGATTTAAATACAGTCAATGGTTAATTAATTGTTGTATTACTGTGTTTATTACTATTTTAAAAAATTTCACAGATGAGTTGATGTTTTGCAACATTTATATAAGTCATATGGACTGTAGTTAAAAAGTTGTTTTTCCAGGTGTATTGTGTTTGACTCAAGGCTTTCTTTAAACTGCCAGTAGCCATGGTCCTGGGTTTTAGACCCAGAGGTTTCACTTTGTGGATTTTGAATGTCTGTTCATTATTCTGATGTTCTATTTGGTTCTCATTTTGTTATTGTTTGTACTTATTTTCATGCCCTTAATGTCTCTGTTTCAGATATTTTGTTTTTGCTATTAGTATCCTGCTTAGGGTTTATTCTGTTTAGTTTCCTGTTATATTCTTAATCTTCCCCTTGTGTCCCATTGCATCAAGTTTATATATTAGTCTGTCATCTCCATTTAGTTACTGCTTTATTTTGATGCCATGTTTTAGTTTTACTGTTATCCCGCATGGTCGTGTGTCTCTTAGTTCTCTGTCTCCCTGAAGATTCATTGTATCTGGATTCCTTGCTCCTGCCCTGCTAGGTTTTTGTACACCGCTCAAAAAATAAAGGAACATTTTTTAATCACAGTTTAGCATCAAGTAAATTAAGCTACTGAGATATTGATCTGGTGAGTTTAGAAGCAGAGGGGGTTGTTTCAGTTTCAGCTGCTTTGGTGTTAACGAAATTAACAACAGGTGCACTAGAGGGGCAACAATGAGACAACCCTCAAAACAGGAACGGTTTTACAGGTGGAGGCCACTCACATTTTTCTCTCCTCGCCTTTTCTTACTGTTTTTTCACTAGTTTTGCATTTGACTAGGGTCAGTGTCACTACTGGTAGCATGAGCTGATACCTGGACCCTACAGAGGTTGCACAGGTAATCCAACTCCTCCAGGATGGCACATCAATATGTGCCATTGCCAGAAGGTTTGCTCTGTCTCTCAGCACAGTCTCAAGAGCATGGAGGAGGTTCCAGGAGACAGACAGTTACTCTAGGAGAGCTGGACAGGGCTGTAGAAGGTCCTTAACCCATCAGCAGGACCGGTATCTGCTCCTTTGTGCAAGGAGGAACAGGATGCGTGCTGGCCAGGCCCTACAAAATGACCTCCAGCAGCCACTGGTGTGAATGTCTTAGACCAAAAACAGACTTCATCAGGGTGGTCTGAGGGCCTGACATCCTCTAGTAGTCCCTGTGCTCACTGCCCAGCACTGTGGAACTGCCATTATCCATAGAATACCAGAATTGGCAGGTCCACCATAGGTGCCCTGTGCTTTCCACAGATGAGAGCAGGTTCACCCTGAGCTCATGTCACACATGAAAGGTTCTGGAGAAACCATGGAAAACATAATGTTGCCTGTAACATCGGATGGACCAAAACATAATATTTTGGTCCTATCCGATGCTGCCAGGTTACATCTCAGACTGTCCAGGAGCTCAGTGATGCCCTGGTCCAGATCTGAGAGGGAATCTTCCAGGACACCTTCTGTTGTTTCATTAGGAGCATGTCCTGACGTTGTTGGGCCAGAGCAGACAATATAGAAGGAACCCTGAAACTGCTGGCTAAGGCTAAACGTAGATTTCATAAAATAACAATTCACGTCACCAGTAATGACACTCGGTTATGTTAATCGGAGGTCACTGAAGTTAATTGACTGTTGACTGTGTCTGCTCTCAGGCCACCAAGAAAACAAAGTCAAATATATCAAATTCAAAATGCTCTATTTTTCATGGAGTAGTGTGTCCCCATTTAAATCTTTGACATGTTTTCTATGTTCTATAAAATATGGGTTTGGAAGATTTGCAATTCATTGTATTCTATTTTTGTTGACATTTTACATTTTTGGAATTGGGGTTGTACTTATCCTGTGTTGTCATGGCAATTCCTTGCTGCTCTCAATAGATAAGTAGCCCCTTCACTCTGCAAACACGTGTTAACATTGTGAGGAAAATTTTCCTAATCACTGCATAAAGTGCTTTATAGAAAAGGTGAACCACTCAGATGTACCACGTCACCAATTCTTGAGGTTATTATTGGTTTGGAGTTCACTGAACTATTCAATTAAAATTCACTCAACAGCATGTCAAGGTCCTACTAATGCTTGTAGGAAATGGTCAAGATACCTGGCTTTTCATTTAGACTCAATAAGAAAATAATGTAGTGTCAAAACCAGACATGCAACAGGGCAAACTGTATTACGCTATGATTCGACATGTTAAAGAGAATGGAAATAAAGTAGTGAAAGAGACTCCTATACTGAGAGGGAAGGATTCTTATTCTGAGAATATTGGAGATGTTACTTCTTACGGTTTGGTGTTATTCACAGCAGTCACCGTATACTGCGGAGGCGTCTTGCAACTTCTAAACAGTCTCCTTCAAGACAACTTTCTTCCTTCATTGTGGCAAGAAAGGAGGGGTAACACACACCGCAAGAATAATTCATGAGGCTTAATTTTAGAAGTGTATCTCATACTATGCTGCAGATAGAAACCACAGAGCCACTGAGCACAAGCTGAATAAAAATAGCATTAAAAACAGAGCGATGGTGCGTGTAGAATTGACAGTTTGATAGAACCCGTCACATGTATCCTGCAATACACTCAGTGAGGAGTCCTCAATCATTTGTGTTTATTTATGTATTTATTTGTATTTCAGCCCCAGGCTGGTTGGAACCTACTGCATAGCAGCTGCTTGATACGCATAGTAATATGAATTCATTTTATATTGATTATGCAAAAAGTGCATGAATACATACACAAATCTAAATAATTAATTTACAGTATATTCAGAAAAACCTGAGCTGCTAGCGTAATATAAACAGTATTGCACCCTTTTAAATATTGTACCCTTGTACCGATGCACACCGTGCACTGTAAATCATTTTAGCTAAACTGAGATGTTTTATTTTTTCATATATTTTTATATGTTATAAGTTTTATATTCTCAATTTTAATGTAAATTAGATCGTCAACAGATCATCTGCCTCTATCTCAACCTATCTCTAGCATCCTTTTCCTCTTGTCTGGCAGTTCCATATTCAACATATTTTGTCCAATATATCCACTATCCCTCTTCTGTACATGTTAAAACCACCTCAACCTTGCCTCGTCAACTTTGTCTCCAAACTGCTCAATCTGCGCTGTCCCTCTGATGTGCTCATTTCTAATCCTGTCCATCCTGGTCACACTGATTGAAAATCTTTGCAACTTCATCTCTGCCACTTCAAGCACACCTCCTGTCTTTTTGTTAATGCCACCGTCCCCAAACCATACATCACAGCAGATCTCACTAATGGTACTTATGTAATCAATTTGAGCACTCAAAGGACTTTCTAATGCAAGTCTCTTTCACCCAATCACACACACACGCAGTCACACAGTGCTTTCATCTATACTCACGCACTTTTATTCACACACACCCAAACACTCCAATGCATCAGAGGTCAGTTGAGGTTCAGTATTTTGTCTATGGATGCACATGGACTGTAGGAGCTAGGGTTTGATCCACCAGGGTTCCAACCGGTAGATGACCCACTTTACTACCTGAGACCCATTTATCCCACTGTAGTTAGTACAGCTCTGCACACCATCCTTGCCCTTGAAAATTGGTACCAGTATACTACTTCTCCATCCCTCAAGCATCCTCTCATTCTCCAGGATCGTGCTAAACAGTCTATTCAAAAAGTCCATTGCCCTTTCCTCTAGACATCTCCATACCTTCACAGGTATGTCACCTGAACCAACTGCCTTTCCACTCTTCATTCTCTTCATACTGTAGGTGCCCTCCCTTCCTCCTCATTAATCCTCTGCACTTCCCGATTCAAAAACTGTTCTCCACATGACTCTTATCTCTCATTTTCTACATCCATCACCTCCTAAAGGTACTCCTTCCATCTTCTCAACACACACTTCAGTCATTAGTACATTTCCATCTCTATCTTTAATCACCCTTACCTGTTGCACATCCTTTCCAGCTCGATCTCTCTGTTTGCTTAATTTTTTTGTATATTTCTCCATTGGCCAACAGTTTGTGCCCGAAAGCTCGTGCATACTTGGGTTATACAGCAGGACAATGATCCAATTAACACTGGCAAGTCTGGAGTGCAAATCATTTTTCCGGGGCACTTGCTTGGCACTGGAAGTTCCCAGCTGGGGGAAGGGATAGGCTAGGGCCCAGCCAATTCCAGCACCCATTCCTGTTTCCAGGGTGGGGGTGGCTCAGGTCCAGCTGGTCCCCACATCCATTTCTATTGCCAGGGTGAGAGTCTGCAGAGCAGAGCCAGTCCCTGCACTCATACCTGTTTGTCTGCAGCTCTGCCACCTCATCAATCTTCAGTGTCTGCAGCTACAGCGCATCCACCTGAGTCTTTGTCTTTGAGTGAGGCTGCATTCTTGTCAAAGCCACTAGTCACCCTCAGAACACTCATCCTTGCCAGAGCCTGCAGCTGCACAACTAGAGCCTATAGAGTCTTTGCTAGAATCACCCAAGCAACTGGAGTGACTGTCAGAATCACCTTCACCTCCAGAGCCTTTAAGCAACCCCAAAGCAGCCCCAGTCGGAGAAGGAGACGGCTGCACTCCCTGCACCACACCTGCTCTGTCTGAGCCTGAGTGTCCCTCGTGTCCCAGGTACCTGGAGCTGATGGGTCCTGCTCTGCCCAAGTGTCCAGAGCTGGCCCCGGCCCCCTGCCAAGCCACAAGAGGGGTCCTGCCGCCACTGTCAACATCGAACTCCGAAACTCCTCTATCTTCAACACTGGCCACCAGCCAGCCTCCAGAGCATCTTCAGCTCTGCCATGCACCCCACTGCTGGCCTCCTAAACTGCTTTGCTGCCATCGCTGTCCACGCGGCCAGCCTCCAGAGTTCGGCCGTCTCCATGACAGCTTCATCTCCACCACTGGCCACGTGGCCGGCCTCCAGAGATCTTCCATCACTGGCCACGCAGCTGGCCTGAACTCCTTTGTTTTTGTGACAGTGGCCTGGTCAAATAGCCTGGTCAAAGTTGGATTTAAATCCAACTGAGTTGCTTTGGCATGACCTTAAACAGGCTGTTTATGCTCAAAAATCCTCCAATGTGGCTGAATTAAAACAATTCTGCAAAAACATGAAAACCAAACGCCCTCTACAGCAATGTAAAAGTATTTGTTCACATAGAGCCAGGTAGGTTTGGATAGCTTTTTTCCCTTAAATTAACTCATCATTCAAAAACGACATTTTATATTTACTTGGGTTATCCTTGTCTCATACTTAAATTTGTTTGATATAAAACAAGTACGACAAATATGCAAAAAAGTAAGAAATCAGGAAAAGGGCAAATATAATTTCACAGCACTTTAGATAATTTATTTGACAACCACAAAAGGTGAAGAACAGAAATTTTGATCATCTTTACAAACTGAACTGAAATGAATTTCATTCAATTCTTTGAGTCCACCTCCTGCAATCGTTTGCATATTCCAGTTATATGTCTTGCACGTTATAGTTCACAGGAAAATGCTTACAAAAAAAAGAATGCGCCTACAGTATGAGAGAGGAGGAATAAACCTCCTTTCATTGTTCCTCTCTCCTCCAGTTGCACTTGAGGAATTGAGACATCATTCAAGATGGCACACCATTGATTTCTGGGTCACAGGCAGCAAGATGGAGGACAGAGGAGACAATAAGGCACAAAATAAAGGCATGACAAAAACCTGCAAAAAGAGAAGGAAAATGCTAGTTTGGTGTTGTTTAAAGTTTAAAATATACCTACAAACATCTGTAAACCTGGCTATTTACCATTTACATTTGTTCATTCTACATTTAAACTGAAAGCTAAATTCAACAATTTGGCTTTTTTTTTTAAGGAAGTTGAGCAACTTGAACAAATGAGAAATACAGTACAAAAAATTTAAAAATATTGTGACAATCTAGACAAAGGAGGTTCTTTAGGACTTCTATAATTATAATAATATAATTGTAATTGGATTGGGCAACAGATTCTTTGACTCTACTGCTCAAGAGAATGCTTGCTAGCACATGCTATTTGGATCCAGTGTGTATTTATACCCAGGCCCAGGTCCAGTTGCTATGTGGCTAGACTTTGTTTTAAAGTGAAAAGTTCCATACACAGTGATGCATCATTTTAAGATCTGGTGGATATTCACTGCAAAGAGCTCTGCATAGCTATGATGTCTGATTTATGCTTTAAAAAAATGGAAATTCAAAATGGTTTTCATTAAATCTCAGTTTAAAATAAATGATACATTTCCTATCAATATAGTTAATTCTGTATATAAATACTAGTACATTATATTCTATGGTAATTTTTTTTCTTGCTTTGCATCTGATCATCCTTTTATTTTCTTCTTGCATGGTCACTCAGGCATTCTAATAGATGGAGGGCCCCCTGATGCAGACTGCTGGCATCTGAATTACAGCCATAATGACTACACCAAGTGGCGCTAACATGCCTCAGAGACAGGTCAATAGTCTTGAATGGCAATATAAGTATTGACAGAGTCATCCATCTTAAGCTGGAGAGGCTCTGACAACTACTGATTATTCATCAGTCACCTGTAGATCAATTCCAGAATGATTTCAGCATTATTTTTAGTTGCAGAGACATCAAAACAGGTAGCCTCTGCATGCTTTAGAGACAAGAAGAGACTCTCACCTAATCAAACTGCACAAATATGTTACCTTCATTTTTCCCCACAGCAGCTATGAAGGTTTTTTCACCCTTTCACAATGTGCATTATTCATTATGCTGCATGAAGGGAACTTCTTGAGTACAGCAGACATGGAGGTGAACAGAGTGTTTCATGTTTTGCACAAGGAGTCTTGAGACTTACTGTATCAGCTGTTAGGGAGACACCAGACTACAACCTCCTTCATTAATTCACATGCATGTTACACACAGGCACACTAAAAGAGTTTGCGCGTGTATACACACACACACACACACACACACACAAAGTAGAAGTGTGGCTGCAACTGAGGTACAGATTTTATCATAAACATTCTGTATTTTTATATTCATCATCCACATTACTTTCTGGAAAAAAAAAATTTGTACACAGGGGGTTTACTGAGGGGATGAATGAAAAGGTAAAGCAAGGTACAGTGATCAGCAACAGACACAGAAAGAAAAAAAAGATCAAAGATCTTCTTCATGTACTAATTCAGTCTCTGAAGACAACGTGCCTTCCCAGTGCATTCATCCAGGGTACTAAACCAAAATCAGATAACCCCAGTGTTGAGTACCCAAAGGTAATAGGTAGCACTAGAACAAACTACAGTTGAATGATTGACAAATATCAGTTTCACCAATTTTTTTTAACAATGCAACAACAATTATATATCTTAAAATAGAGTAATGTGATTGTAACTGAGGATACAACTTCTATCATAAACATTCTGTATTTTTAAATTTTATATAAGCTTGTTCACAGAAAAACATCTTAAGCGAAAATCCTCATTCAGTTTGGTAGGTGTCATTGTGTTGAGATCCAATACATCTCTCTGAGAAAGTGACTTTGATAGATTGACCCTTCTGGCTAGAAGAGTTACGCGTTTGAGTCATATGGAATTCAGAGTGGCAGCGGAGCCATGTTTAGCTTCATGATAGTGTTTGGCTATAGCATACTTCATGTTCCCAGTATGAATGGCTGTTTTATGTTTAGCACCTTGAGGCAACTATTATTGTGATTCTGCCCTATATAAATAAAATAAAATTGAATTGAATTGTACTGAATCCAAACCTCGGATTCAAGAGGAACAACGTGGTTTTCATCCTGATGCGGAACACTGGACCAGGTCTTTATCCTCTCAAGGATGTTCAAGTGTGTGTGGGAGTTTGCCTGTGCAGTCTACATGTTCTTTGTGGACATGGAGAAGGCATTCAACCGCATCTCGTAGGAGGTGCTGTGGGAGTATGGGGTGTCTGTCCTGTTGTTGTGGGCCATTCAGGCCCTGTACAACCACAGCAAGAGCTTGGTCCGTATAGCCGGCAATAAGTCGGACTCGTTTCCTGTGGGTGTTGGACTTCGCCAGGGCTGCCCTTTGCCACCTTTGCCACTAGGCGTAGCCATGTGGTGGAAGGCTTCCACCCTGGTGGTCTCAGAATCACGTCTCTGCTCTTTGCGGATGATGCAGTCCAGTTGGCTTCATCAGGTGGTGGCCTCCAGCTCGCCATAGGTTTGTAGTCGAGTGTGAAGCGGCTGGCATGAGAATCAGAACCTCTAAGTCTGAAGCCATGGTCCTCAGCTGGCTCAAAGTTAGAGTCGCTGCTCCTCCGCATCGAAAGGAGCCAGTTGTGGTGGTTTGGGCATCAGACTAGGATGCCTCCCAGGCGCCTCTTGGGTGAGGTGTTCTGGGCATGTCCTACTGGGAGGAGGGCCCCAGGCAGACCCAGGACATGCTGGAGAGATTATATCTCCAACTCATCCCTCCAGATGAGTTGGCAGAGGTTGCTGGGTAGAGGGAGGTCTGGGCTTCTCTGTTTAGGCTGCTGTCTGCATGACCTGGCTCCAGATAAGTGCAAGAAGATGGATGGATGGATGGATGTCCTTGTTTGAGGGCTCTCTCTTTACAGCTTGACCACAGGGGTATTTAAGCATGCAGATTACTGATGTTGTATTGCAGCTTATGAATTGTTTGATAGGGAACTTCTTACCAGTTGGGGATTTTACCCAGGATGGGTACAAAACTTATCATCTGAAGTGTTGTTACACTGACTGCATTTTTCACCTTTTAGGTGCAGCCAAGTATGAATAGCTTTACTTGTCTTAAAAGTATGCACATGATTATCTCTGGTTGTCTGACTACTCTTCGCAATGATAGAAGGAAAGGTATTTAACTGATTTCACTTAATGAAGTTCAGCTTTTAAGATGTGCCAGTGTCTGGGTTTCTGATAACAGTGGTTAAATTCAGTGATTAAAGTTTTTATGTTTTTCAAGTTGGGATTTTAGGCTTAAGCTGGCCAGATCTTTAATATGTTTATGGATGATTGTATGCACTGTCAGTTATGAAGGGATGGTACTTTCTTTCATTAAACTTTGTTTTGATCTCCTTGACCCTACTTCTGAATTCCTCCAAGTCTGAGCAATGTCTCCTTATGTATACAAATTGCCCCTAAGGTATAGTTCACTTCTAATGTCTTGGTTGGTTGCTGTTGTAGGGAAGAACAGTATTATGATCCATGGGTTTCCTCTAAATTGAAGCAGGCATGTCTCCATCTTGTTATTCAGAAATGGGTAGATTTAAAAAAAACTGTTTACATCATATTCCATTGTAAATTTTAAAACAGCACGACTTGAATTTATATACAGTACCAGTCAAAAGTTTGGAGTGTGTCCAAACTTTTGACTGGTACTGTATGTTTGAAACGTTTTGAGTTCTTCCATTGTGCCATTTCAGAACATTAGGCTAGGTAAATTGCCTCTTCCTCCCAATGTGCCACAACCAGGGATGCAGTCAGTGTTTGTCCCCCCACCCCCCACCCCCCACCCCCACACCCGTAATTATTGTCTACAGTTTCATGTTTGTCTGTATTGTTCGTATTTATTGTGTACTGTCTGGCGCCCTTGCACATGTTCGCACAAGAGCACTTTAATGTTTACTGTTTACTGTTGTGTATATTGTTCTATGTAGCACCTTGGTCCCGGAGAAACGTTGTTTCGTTTCACTGTGTACTGTGTATATGGTTGAAATGACAAATAAAAACTCTTTAACCTTTAACCTTTGTATCCATGGCAGACCCCTTAATTTCTAAGTAGCAGTGGTCCTGAAATCTGAAATGATTGTTTATTAAAATGAGATCACTCATTTCTGACAGTAATTTGTTGGAAGGTAGACACTGGGCTCTCTTTGGGAAAAATATTTGGAGACTGAGATTAGATTCAATTAGATTAGATAAGATTAGATTTCAAATGCAGGTATATAGGCTCACCACATCCGTGGATACAAGTATTGAAGAACTGTCCACAGTATAATTTTCCAAGCAATTTAGTAAATGTTTTGTATCATTCAAGAAAGATGGTGTTGTCCACAAACTTTGATAGAGGTTCAGTAGAAGACTGTATATTAGAGACAATAGGTCTTAATGGGGGATTGTTTGCATCTTTGTTAGGAAATTTGCTTCACATGTCTCTGTCATATAAATTTACTTTACTGCCTTTAGTTAAAATGCATTGACTGGACTTGTTCAGGAAAAAGACAAACAGAAGAGATTTATGTGCTGGACTAAAGAGTTATTTTGGAGACTTGTCTTATGACTGGTATTTTCTGGATCACCTGAGAGACTCTCTTCCCTCCTGTTCTGCTTCTTGTCTTCCTAGGCTTCTGCAACATCCTCCTCTCTCCCCGGGTGACTTGGGCACTCACAATTCTCTGTTCAAATTCTTTTATAGATTTTTTCTCTTTTGTCTTTTCCAGTATTAATACTTCCAAATTAAGCGAACATTTATTGAAGATATTCTTCCATCTTTTTCATGAATTCTGGCTGATCCATGCCAAATGAGGGGAACTCATTGATGCACAACCCTCTAGGAATATGCTGTCTTCTATATTAAGACTGTGTTGCTGCATGCCATAATAAGTGGATTTCCTGTCATGGTCCTGGGCCTGTGGCCCAGTGTTTTCTGTTTTGTTTCCTGGTTTCTCTGGTCCCTGATGTTTCTGCGTGTTCCTGGTCCTGTCCCTTCCTGTTTTATTTTGATAGTCCTGTGTTCCCCATGTCTCGTGTCTGACTTTGCTTCCCCCTGTTGTTTTCCTGATTTGCTTCACCTGTGTTCCCCAGCTGTTTTCTCTTGCCCCGATTGCCCTCATGTATTCTTAAGCCCTCAGTTTTCTTCCGTTCCTTGTCGTGTCATTTCGTGGTTATCCCCAGTTGTGTTCCTACGTCGTGGTTGCTCCCTGCTGTAGTCCCTTTGTGTTTTCTGGTCTCCCCAGTCTCCCCCTAACTTGTGTATTTCCCAGGGGGAGTTCCTGTGTGTTTTTGGTTCCTGTTATTAAACCCCGTGTTCCTGGAGCTCTGCTTTTGGGGTCCTGCCTCTTCCCTCCCGCACCGCACCTCTCAGCTCATGACAGATGACACGACCACGAGAGGACCCCAGCACCTTCAGCGGCACTCGCCTGGCTCTGGGGGGACCGGCTGGCCGGAACGGTCCCCGGCGGCGCCACTCACCTGCCTCTCCTCCGCCTGACCAGCCCGGTGGGGGGTGTCCGCTGGACCCCTGCGGACGGGCGCTGGACCTCTGCCACCAATGGTTCCGGCAGCCCTGTGACAAGCAGGGGAGACAGCTGGCACGCAGTCTCCACGGGCTGTTGTTGGACTTCCCCGGGCTGATGGACACCATGCCCACACTGACGAGGGGCTATGTGGTGCACATCATGAGCTGGGCTGCACTTCCGGTCCCTGCTCCAGCCCTAGCTCCCTCTCTGGCCCCAGCCCTAGCTCCCTCTCTGGCCCCAGCCCTAGCTCCCTCTCTGGCCCCAGCCCTAGCTCCCTCTCTGGCCCCAGCCCTAGCTCCTGGCCCCGCCACCGTAGCTCTCCTGTCATGGTCCTGGGCCTGTGGCCCAGTGTTTTCTGTTTTGTTTCCTGGTTTCTCTGGTCCCTGATGTTTCTGCGTGTTCCTGGTCCTGTCCCTTCCTGTTTTATTTTGATAGTCCTGTGTTCCCCATGTCTCATGTCTGACTTTGCTTCCCCCTGTTGTTTTCCTGATTTGCTTCACCTGTGTTCCCCAGCTGTTTTCTCTTGCCCCGATTGCCCTCATGTATTCTTAAGCCCTCAGTTTTCTTCCGTTCCTTGTCGTGTCATTTCGTGGTTATCCCCAGTTGTGTTCCTACGTCGTGGTTGCTCCCTGCTGTAGTCCCTTTGTGTTTTCTGGTCTCCCCGGTCTCCCCCTAACTTGTGTATTTCCCAGGGGGAGTTCCTGTGTGTTTTTGGTTCCTGTTATTAAACCCCGTGTTCCTGGAGCTCTGCTTTTGGGGTCCTGCCTCTTCCCTCCCGCACCGCACCTCTCAGCACATGACATTTCCTGTGTTTGTTTGTTTTTTTAGCTCTTCTAACTCAATAAATATGTTTTGGTTTCCATTTTTTGACATGTCGTCAAAAAATTGGTTGTGGTTACAATGTACAGTATGTTCTAGCTCTTGATCTAGAAAATATATTTTTCTTGCCCTTCATGTAATTACCATGAACAGCCAAAAAAAAACTATAAACAGGAGATCATTTCACTGTTCTGAAGTTAGACTAAACAATACAGACTGATTTTAAAGACTGGGATACCCTCTAATATATCTATGACCAGGTCATATGTCAATCAGCAGTGTCCTGCACTCTCTTTGGCTGTCACTTCAAACGCTCATCCGGAAGTTAAGAAAAGTTTATCTCAGGTCCTGCCCACTTCACATCACCATTTTTTTTGCCTGTAGTCACTAGAAGTCACTGAATGTCATTCACTTTCTGTGGTCTCTGGTCACCGCATCCCTGTGCAGCTTTGTTAACTATAATCTGTAAACTATTACAGATTTTACACAAATTCTGTGAAAAACCTTACATTTCACACTGTACTGTCTAAAAGCTATCGCAAAACAAAAGCTCACTGTCTTCTTTTGCTTGCCATTCACACTACGCAGTATGTGTGCTCAAGGTGTTGCCACAAAAAACATACATAACTGTATATCTGCATATGTCTGCATACATTGCATATTCAGTGTTTATCCGCAGGGTAACAACCTGCAGCGTGAATTTTTTGTTTAAGGAATGTTACACTTACTCACCAGTGTGTCTCTCCTACTTCCACTGTCAACAGTGACCAGCAGTATGTCCAAATTAACATTGTTCTTACTTGGATGTCAACTTTCAATGTACAAGACACATGACATCCAGTACAATTGTACATAACAGTGCAGGACAGTCTTGACTGTGTGGGCTAATTTAGGCAGAGCATCTTTCTGAAATTATAATTGGAAAAAAACCCAAACTAGCTGAATCCCATCTTATTTCTTTCCGGTCTGTCTGAGGCTACAATCTCCTTCATTCTCGGCGCAACATCACTTTTGAAAATGTTTATGTTTGTTAGATTTTCTCATGTGGTTTAAATTTGCCTAGAATGTGGTAAATTTCTTCTCGACCTTGTATACAAGTATATTATATATTTCCCAGCATTTGCCTCTGCCATCAAAATTTTTCAGAAAAATTTGCCTATTTCAGTCAGTGAAGTGTAAAATAAGCAATATTAAAGTCATACCTACTGCTCAGCATTATTGCTCAAATGTAAACATGAGTGCATTATGTTTTGTACATGGTTGCCTTATGATTATAATGGTATTATATAAAATGCATTGGTATCAGCAGATTATGTAGTATAGGTACATTGATTTGAATATCTTGTAAGAATGCATTACATCTGGCTTATTGTTGTAGACTATATAAATAGAAAGATATTATGTCACCCTTGTACAAGAGTGCTGTGTGTACTTTAATTTGTTTGCAATGGATTTTTTTTTTTTTTTGTCTGTTCTTCTGTTTAAAACCCACTGGTATGGTTTCCAGAGGCAAAATTACAAACATTGGGTCATTGTCCAGATACTTAAGGACCCATACTACAGACAGTCTTAAACTGCCTCAGACTTCAGCTTGACTGGAAGTTATATAGGGGGTCATTGAAGTTTGGTATTAAGACAGGTTCAGGAAAGAAAATATTTGATGCCAATAAAGAGGGAAAGTGCAGCATGTTAACATCAGCACTGAGGGAAAGAAGCCCCCCGTTCTGAGGCCTGTCCCTCTCTCACAGATCTGCAATCTCAGCTTTGCATTTCAGCTTTATACATTAGCAAACAGATGCAACAGCAAAAAAAATAATATTTTTTTTTACATTCCTTGTTTGGCTCTGTCTTGTACATACTGCAGATGATCAAATTAGGAGAGCCACATTGATGTCCTGTGGCATTCAACTAGCACAGTGCATCACCTTGTTTATAGAAGCGGTGATGTAAGCAGTTGTCAGGTTCTACCTTTTGTTTACTGTTCCCCTCTCATTGTCCTATTCAGCCAATTAGCTCTGCCTGCTCATGAGCTCTACTGCAACTTCCTCAAGCCTGAGAAACTGTTCCAGTTACACTTTATTTGAGGAGCATGATGATGCATTACAAGTAGACTAGAGACTACAAACCCAGTTGGAAAGGAGATAACAATGTGATCAATAAATAAAACAACACATACATAGGTATACAGAGGAGTTCATGGTCGACTCAATGACTGCAAGGTGCCCAGGTCCTATTTATGCTGTAGAATCTGAAATGTAGCTCTTGTATTTTTTGCAATTTCTCTAAACACGGACCGGTCTCATCTTGGGGTTTGCTGGGACATCCACTCCTGAGAAGATGGCAGCATTGTGTTAACACACAACCGTTGTGTTACTCCCAGTGGGGAGGGTGACCTTTGCCTGCTGTTTAGCAGCAGATGTGCGAGCAGTGGGGTTTTCCCCCTTTAGACATTTTTTTTACCTTCTTTATACTTCTTCCCCCTTGAAGATCATTTTGAGGTCCAGTTATGACAAGTTAAGCGAAAAAGAGAGCAACTGAGAGAGAATGTTTTTCACATGACTATGCCAAGCTAGTGTCAAGACAAGAAGCTGTTTATGTTAGTCTTTTCCAATTTGTTACCGTCAGTATTGCAATATCATGGAATTGTGTGCAAATTGGATGCAACTTCAGGCATATTTTATTTATCATGTCTTTCTGTTTATTAAATGATACAAGAAAAGGTTAGACAGAATTAAGGCCAGGGTTAATACATCATTCATGCAGTAAAATCAGACAGGAAAATATATCACGTGAGGTGACTATCCCTGTAATTCATACATGATTTCATGGTATCAGGCTGGCCCTAGGTCATGACATGTACACTTTACTAAACCATCTATCAGAACTGTGATACAATCTGTTAAAAATGATTTCTACTGGCTCTGAACCTAGACTAAAAGACAGGCCTAACCACCATGACAGCCCCCATAATTTTTTAGATTTGAAGCCTCGAGTTACGTTTTTTGACAGTTGCCATTGTGGTCTTTTTTCATCCACACATAAGGCGCAATAGGTGGAACCCAATGGGAATCCAAGGAAAATTGTCAAGAATTTAAAAAAAGATAAACATTTAATTAGACCCAGCAAACATGGTGGAAACTACAATCATCCCCATAGTCTAATATGGCTACTACATGCTTGTGCAGAAATGTCCTCGTCCTTTTTATGTATACAGAAAATAAACAACACTTAAATAAACACGCTATTTATCTAAATGCTATTTCATATCGTTAGCCTCATAGCATAATGGCGTAAGTCATATTTTGGCCAAATTGAGATACCTGAATAATTCTACTTTGCTAACACTGTAGATTCATTTGGATAGATATATCAATTTGGCCAAGATATGACTTAGGCCATTATGCTATGAGGCTAACGATATGAGGCATGATCAACTCACCACATCCCTATCTATGATATGACAAGAAAGAGAGAACATAGTTCTCCCATATTGACTTCTCTTCATTGGCTCCCTGTTAAATCCAGAATTGGATTTAAAATCCATCTTCTCTCATACAAGGTCTTGGATAATCAGACCCAATCTTATAGACCTCATAATACCATATCAATCTAACAGAGCACTTCGTCCTCAGACTGCTGGCTTACTTGTGGTCCCTACGATACTTAAGAGTAGAATGGGAGGCAGAGCCTTCAGCTTTCAGGCCCCTGTTCCATGGAACCAGCTCCTAGTTTGGATTCAGGAGACAGACACCCTCTCTGTTTTTTAAGATTAGGCTTAAAACTTTCCTTTATGATCAAGCTTATAGTTAGGGCTGGATCAGGTGACCCTGAACCCTCCCTTAGTTACACTGCAATAGGCCTAGGCTGCTGGGGGGTTCCCATGATCAGTTTTTCTTTTTCACACACCTCTTTTTTACTTTTTAATCATTAGTTATTGTTAATCTCTGGCTCTCTTCCACAGCATGTCTTTTGTCCTGTATCTCTCCCCTCACCCCCAACCAGTTGCAGCAGATGGCTGCCCCTCCTTGGTTCTGCTGGAGGTTTCTTTTTTCCCACTGTCACCAAGTGCTTGCTCATAGGGGGTCATTTTGATTATTGTAGGGTCTTTACCTTACAATATAAAGTGCCTTGAGGTGACTGTTGTTGTGATTTTGGTGCTACATAAGTAAAATTGAATTGAATTGATGACTCAGGAATATTCCTAGTTAAGAGTAGGATAAGTGGAGAATCTAAATGTAAGAGCTCAAGTCACCCTATAGATGATGATTTTTTTTTCCTTTTTTAGTCTTTCTAGCGAGGTTTTGTTCTAATCAATGTAGAGACAGTAGAAAGTAATTCTTGACTATAAACTTTCTCTTACTAGAAAGTATAACAATGACATCTAGGTAACATTAAGACCTTTTTCAAACTTATTTAACATCAAAATGTTTTCTGGAGAACTTTAGGAGACCAACCCATACATAAAAAGTGAAAAACTGTAACAAGTCAACAAACAAAAAACTTGTTTAAAAATATATAATAATAGTCTACTTCACTGATGTAATCGCAATCACAAAACTACATGCATGCATCTCAAGGTCACCTCTGTCAGTCTCTGTAGATCAGATTTGTCAATCAAGTCAATCACATGCCTAAACATGACTTATTTTGAAACTTAATTAAAAATTTTTACTATGCTATTATTTTCAAAAGCACCATCTGCAAACTCATTAGCACACATACCTCTAATAGACTGCTCATGCCCTCTTGCAACCCTGAATTGGGTAAGTGGTAAAAGAAATGAATGGATGGATATTTTGCACACATGTTATACAAACATAAACTGTGTGCTCTGATGGAGCTTGACCGGCTTATGAGAGGGCACTCAGCTATGAACACCCCACTACCACACTGTAGCAATTTCCTGCTATACTGGCTCTTTCTGATTAGGAGGTCCATAAGGAACCAAAAACTAACATATTCAAAACCAGAACCACTTTTTCTTTGTCTAGTTGTGTCATATGGTCTGTGTATCATTATACAGTTAAGCCTGTAAGTTTTTGAACAGTGAGTCATTTTTTTGTAGCTTTACCTCTGTACACCACCACAGTGGATTTTAAATACAGTATGTCAGAGAAGACAATGAGGTTTTCTGGATCATGTTCACATCTGGCTTCTTCTTTGCATGACAGAGCTTTAAACCTGCATTTGTGGATGGCACCATAAACTGTGTTCACAAATAAGGATTTGTGAAAGTGTTCCTGAGCACATGCAGTGATTTCCATGACAGAACCATTCCTGTGTAACCTGAGGGCCCAGAGATCATGGGCATCCGACATTGATGTTCAATCTTGTCCCTTGCACACAGATTTCTCCAGATTCTCTGAATCTTTCAAAGTCTTCACAATTTTACATTGAGGAACATTATTTGGAAATTGTTCCACAATTTGTGGACACAGTTTTCGCAGATTGGTGAACCTCTACCCAGCTTTACTTCTGAGAAACTCTGCCCTCTAGGATTCTCTTTTTATACCCCAGTCAGGTTACTGCCCTGTTGCCAACTAACCTTAATTAGTTGCAAAATGCTCCTTCAGCTGTTTCTTCTTAGTATAACTGCCGTTTCCAGCCTTTGTTACCCTATCCCAACTTTTTTGAGACATGTTAATCACATGTTTTGTGCATACGAGTGTTATAAATAGGTTCATGGCCATTCATGTTAAGAAGGTGGTTTCCAGCATTGTTTTGCACAAGCTTCCTGTAATGGCTGCATTTATCAATTAATTACTTTATTATTTCTCTCTGGTCTGTGTGAAATATGTTCTGAAAAACACCAACCAGCTCTTGATATGAATATGTTTTTGATGGTGCGGGACCTAGTTTAGGTTCTTCAACAGAGTCATTTTTTGTGATGTAAAGACTCTCATTACAGAGCTTCAACACTCAGAAATAAGGCAGCAGGAAAAGGGAGGGGAAACCGAGCAAAATATGCTGTCTTCAAAGTCATTCAAATCATGGTCAAACAGTGGCAGTCAAAACAAACCCGGTATTTAGTGATAAGCTACATACATTTTGGTATTAAACTGCCTCATTTAGGATTAAGTGCCAGGATCTGTGGCATAGTAAAGCCCAGATTTGTCAACAGCTGCATCACATAGCTGCACATGCGATGTGTATTATGGTAATTATTTTGTAACAGATCACAAGACTAAATGAAAGGGACTTTTCACAGCTCCTCATCACAGCTTAATTTATTTTTGCTTGTGTAACACTCCAGCAATTATTCAGTTGTCTAAGCACCATAGAATTCTGATGCTACACTACAGAATTGTGGATAAAATGTGACAGTATTAGCCCAACACCCTACTGTGGCCCTCACATAATTCCATTTGCTTGACAAAGTATAAGTTGGAGCAGTGCCTTTGCATAATGTGTAATATGTAAAATACATTGTCACAATATATTAGCATGACTGAGTTAAGAATGACAACAGATTTAAAACAAAATCATGAAATTTCAAATGTGCAAAACAGCTATCAGGTAGAATGAATATAGGGTCAGTCTATCAAGAGATTCAAGGCAATTAAACCACTTGCACTTTAAGTTTGACCTAAATGCTCTCACGGTGACAGCAATGTTAAGCTTCTAATCATATTATGTTAACACTTGTCATCAGCAACAGGCAACTGAGGTGACTGTTGCTATATAAATAAAATGGGAGCTAAAACATGAAAGTGATCCCCTACTAATCAGAAGGTTGGTGGTTCGATTCCTGGCTGCTCCAGTCTGCAAGCCAAAGTATCCACGGGCAAGATACTAAACCACAAATTGCTCTCCGATGAAACCGTTGGAGTATGAATGTGTGTGAATGTTCAATAGAAAGCACTTTGACATAGGAAACAGTGCTTGTATGAATGTGTGTATGAATGGATAAATGCAAACATCTCATATAAAGCACTTTGAGTGCTCAGCTAGAGTAGAAAAGCACTATATTAGAAATAGTCCATTTACCATTTACCCTAAGCCCCAGCCAGTTGCGGCTGATGGTCACCCCCCCCCTCCCTGAGCCTGGCTCTGCTGGAGGTTTCTTCCTGTTACAAGGGAGTTTTTCCTTCCTACTGTCACCAAGTGCTTGCTCATAGGGGGTCATTTTGATTGATTTGTTAGGATTTCTCTATAATTATTACAAAAAAAAAAAGACTTGAGGTGATTGTTGTGATTTGGTGCTATATAAATAAAATTTAATCAACCTGAATTGATCTGGCTTTTACCTGCAACCCTGAATTCAATAAGTGGAAGTAAATGGATGGATATGGTCTGACTTTTAAGTGTAGGCCGCAAATTTTTAATTGGGTTGAGATCAAGGCTTTGAGAAGACAATTCTAAAATGTTTTTGGGATCATTATCTTATTCAAATACTCTGTAGTACAATGGTGTCTAAGCTTCAACCGTTTAGCTGTTGATTTGAGGTAAAGTTGAAGAATTTGGAGGTAGTTCTCCTTCTTCATTATTTCATCCACTTTGTGCAATGTATCAGTCCCACCAGGAGCAAAATTACATGCTGCTACAACCACCATACTTGAAAGATGGTACAGTGTTCTTAGGTTTGAAAGCCTCAAATGAGGGAAACTCAGGTTTTCTGTTCCCGAAACGGGGTTAACTTCAGTGAGTCAGTTACCATGGACTCTATGAACCTAACCTGCTCGCTGGCAGGTTTTCTTCACCAAATTCTGAGTTTTTCTCTGCCTCAAGGATTCAGACCAGATAAGGCCCAGATCCAGTTCAGGCTCCAGACATTTCCCAGCTCATCCCATCCGGATCCATTCATATTTCCTTATTTTTTTCCTGAAACGATCTGTGTTCTTTATTTGAAGTCCTCATCCTCCCAAAACTGCACTTAGATATTTAAAATCTATAAAAACTGAGACATTTCTGTTAACATGTTTGCCTTTATTGATAAAACTTCACATTCAGTGCAGACTTGGAAATGTGCTTTGCATGTTTTTTCAGTTAAATGTGAAATTGACTGAACTGTTAGTATTAACACTGTCTCAGTAAAACATTTCTGCTATGGCTGTAAGAAAACCATCATCTGCTGTACCTGTGAAGGCCCACTGGATTAAAATGGAGGCTTCTGGTATCAGAGCTATATTGATGACGGCTTTCTTTCCCTTCTCATGCACACGCTAGTTAAACATGCATCCTGGAATAGGGCCTGTCAAACTGTCAAGTAAAGTCAAGGTAAGTTGACATGACTGAAAACACCCAACTATGATATAATCTCTCTCTCTGGCTCCATTTCTTGGCTTCTCATCATGTTTGGTGAGAGAGGCATTATATAGGACAGATGCACAAAGGACGTTGATTTGGTTTAACACTTGTTGGGAGCTTTTATTATACTAATGGTAACAAAACACGATGCCCTCAACTCAATTAAATGATGTTTTACTGTAGCTCTTTGGGAGCTCCCAGTGCACCGAGCGTATGAGGAGGAAAAAAGGAGAGAGAGAAACTACTGTGACTGCAGTCAGCAGACGTGTGGAGCAGCTGTGACTTTCAACTTTGAACTGAAATAAGATTAGAGCAAATAAATTAGGTAATTTTTAATAATTAATTCATTGTATTTATCCTGGCCCTGTTGTCATTTTGTCATTTCACTAATAAATACCAGCAATCCACAAAATTGATATTTTTAGATGCATTTATTTTTTGCATGTTTTTTGCATGTTTGTTTTTTTTTTACAAATGAACGCCGTTGTTGCCTGATGTTGTCTTATACATAAAAGAAGGATTCCCAGTCTCTCCCAGGAATACATCTCATTAATTTAAAACTAGTATACAGGTATCAACAGAGGATCACATCCAAGGTATTGGTATCAGATCAGAACTGGATAAAGCTGATTGTTGCATCCCTACAAAGAATCATACAAACCACCCATCATGCAAACACCACACAGAAATGTTCAGACCCATTTTCGTGGAAATATTTGAGACATTTAATTATAAATTGTTATCCTAAAATCAGAAGCATAGGAAGGTTTATAATAATCCAATTAAAACATGTCACACATGGTAAGATGTATACCAGCTGATCACCACTGCCTTCCCTGGAGATACATGAAAAAGTGAGTTCACTAGTGTCTGTTTTTTCAAGCCTGTAGAAGGCAAGTTTCTAATGTGGTAAATGCTATCAGTTGGTTTATTTTAAGCCAAAACATCATATTTTCTTTAACTCAGCTACTGTATGTAGTTTCAGTGTCTGTACCTAAGCAAAGAATGGCTTTGATCATTTAGACTGTCTAAAAACACTATTGTGTGCACAGAACACAAACTTGGATCACCTTGTTTAGAGTTTTATTTGTACTACCATACCCATACCCACACCAATACCATGGTCATAATACCAGATACAAACCAAATGGTTAGGCATCATAACAGCATCTGGAAGTATAATGCAGCTTGTGAGGAAAAGTAATGGAAAAATAGTAGTGTTTTATCATATTACACTCAAGAGCGCTTTCCACAAGTTACTGAGAATAGAAAAGAGTCGAAGGGGCTGATTTGGTGTTTCCTAAAGCATTGAGGGTCGTAGTTTCAAAACAAGAAATAGGTCTTACCATATCTGTAAGATAAAAATCTCTTTATTTTATACATGAAAATGTATTGAGGTTAAATTGACCAGTGGTTTAAAATAGTTTGATATATTAATTGGCATACCAATGAAAAGATCAAATTTCCTGGGCGTTTCCAACAATGCATTAGACTCGCAAAAATCTTCACACAGGATGAGGTTTTGATTTGCACTAAATCTCGATGATGTGTGAATAGATGTGGTAACTAAGCTAAAAGCTGCTTTTTTTAAGCCTCTTGGAAAGTATTGCAAAAATAACTACAAGAGAGTAGGAGATGGCATTTATCTTGTCATGTTATGCTATTCATCTTGTTCCAGATTTTGAAGGTTGCCAAGGTGTTGGCCACATCTGAAAGCAGCTTTGGATCATCCAGTGGGGCAGTGGACTTTTTCCACTGCAGCTTTGCAGTTTAACAAGAACAACCAGGATGAGTATGTCATAAGTAGTGATAGCCAGTCTCCTGCTTGATGTGCTGCTCTTCATTCATGGGTATAAACACCAGGGAGGTACTGTGAAGAAATCTTTGTGAGGGACTATGAAAAATCAGTGATCAAACAGACATACTTCTTAAACTGCTTTTTAATCTACTTCTCTGTGGTTGGGCCTGGATCATAATGTTCTGCTGTTTGATCAAACTTAAACTTGTTTAACTTTTATCTCTTTTAAGGGCTGAAGAGTTTTCTGAAGTTCCCTTTTGTGCTTTTGTGCAGCTTTATTAATGTGTCTAAAGCTGTGCTGTTTTTTTTTTGTTTTATTTGTTTATTTTTGTTTTTTTTATCACTGCAGATGAAAAACAGTTACTAATAAACCAGACAGAAGAGTTAGATTTTTTTTCCAGGCTGCAAAGTGCCCTTGAAGTTCTAGTCAATTAAATTCAGTTCAATTCAATTTTATTTATATAGTGCCAAATCACACCAACAGTCACCACAAGATGCTTGGCAAAGACCCTACAATAATATAGAGAAAACCCCAACAATCAGACAACCCCCTATGAGCAAGCACTTGGCAACAATGGGAAGGAAAGACGCCCTTTTAACAGGAAGAAACCTCCTGCAGAACCCGACTGAGGGAGGGGCAGTCATCTGCCATGACTGGCTGGGGGTGAGGGGAGGGAGACAGGACAAAAGACATGCTGTGGAAGAGTCAGAATTTAATAATAAGTAAGGACTGAATGCACAGTGGAGTATACACACATAGAGAGTGAAAGAGGTGACTGAAAAAGGAACGCTCAGGTTCATGGTCATGTGATCCAACCCTAACTATAAGCTAGGTTAAAAAGGAAAGTTTTAAGCCTAATCTTAAAAGTAGAGACGGTGTCTGTCTCCTGAATCCAAACTGGGAGCTGGTTCCACGGAAGAGCGGCCTGAAAGCTCAGGGCTCTGCCTCCCCTTCTACTTTTAAGTACCCTAGGAACCACAAGTAAGCCAGCAGTCTGAACAGCAGAGTGCTCTATTGGGGTGATATGGTACTATGAGGTCTTTAAGATAGGATGGGGCCTGATTTATTCAAGACCTTGTATGTGAGGAGAATGATTTTAAATCTACTCTAGATTCAGGGAGCCAATGAAGAGAAGCCAATATGGGAGAAATATGCTCTCTCTTTCTAGTCCCTGTCAGTACTCTCGCTGCAGCATTTTGGATCAGCTGCAGGCTTTTCAGGGAGCTTTTAGGACAGCCTGATAATAATGAATTACAGCAGTCCAGCCTAGAAGTAATAAATGCACGAATTAGCTTTTCAGCATCACTCTGAGACAGGATGATTCTAATTTTAGAGATATTGCGCAAATGCAAAAAAGCAGTCCTACATATTTGTTTAATATGTGCATTGAAGGACATATCCTGGTCAAAAATGACTTCAAGATTCCTCACAGCGTTACTGGAGGCCAAGGTAATGCCATCCAGAGTAAGTATCTGGTTTGACACCATGTTTCTAAGATTTGTGGGGCAGAGTACAAGAACTTCAGTTTTATCTGAATTTAGAAGCAGGAAATTAGAGGTCATCCAGGCCTTTAGTGTCTTTAAGACATTCCTGCAGTTTAACTAATTGATACTGTGTCATCTGGCTTCATGGATAGATAAAGCTGAGTATCATCTGCATAACAATGAAAATTTATGCAATGCTTTCTAATAATACTGCCTAAGGGAAGCATGTATAATGTAAATAAAATTGGACCTAGCACAGAACCCTGTGGAACTCCATAATTAACGTTAGTGTGTGAAGAAGACTCCCCATTTACATGAACAAATTGGAGTCTATTAGATAAATATGATTCAAACCACTGCAGCGCAGTACCTTTAATGACCTATGGCATGCTCTAATCGCTGTAATAAAATGTTATGGTCAACAGTATCAAAAGCTGCACTGAGGTCCAACAGGACAAGCACAGAGATGAGTCCACTGTCAGAGGCTATAAGAAGATCATTTGTAACCTTCACTAATGCTGTTTCTGTACTGTGATGAATTCTGAAACCTGACTGAAACTCTTCAAATAAATCATTCCTCTGCAGATGATCAGTTAGCTGTTTTGACAACTACTCTTTCAAGGATTTTAGGGATAGAAGGAAGATTAGAGATAGGCCTATAGGAAGATTAGAGAGGCCTATAATTAGCTAAGACAGCTGGGTCAGGTGATGGCTTTTTAAGTAGCGGTTTATATTACAGCCACCTTGAAGGCCTGTGGTACATAGCCAACTAAAAGAGACAGATTGATCATATTTAAGAATGTATCATTAATGGTAGGACTTCTTTGAGCAGTCTAGTAGAAATGGGATCTAATAAACATGTCTGATATTTTGGAGGAAGTAACAATTGAAGTTAACTCAGAAAGATCAATTCTATAGAGTCAAAATAAATATTCAGTTCAATTCATTTTTATTTATATAGTGCCAAATCACAACAAATATTTGTGTCAAGGCGAATATCAGCTGAACATAAACCTTATTTTCTTCAGTGATGAATAATAGCTTACATGTTATCCGCTTTAAGCTGTGTGTTTGTGAGTTATACCAGAGAGTCAAGCACTTCTGATTTGAGGCTCTCTTTTCCAGAGGAGCCACAGTATCTCTAAAGACTCTCTTATAGTAAGGATTCACACAGTTTCTTTTACAATTGATTAACAGGTAAACATAGACAGGTAGCCATTTCATTTCAGGATGAAGGTGAAAATAAAGCAGACAGAGTAGAACTATCTGTAACTTCCTTCCCTCCTTCACTAACTTCACTAAAACTTTGCCTTTGACTCCTGTTTTTGAGAAAATCTCATATTCACTGTGCAGAGTTTTAGCAGCTAGAGGCACCAATGTTGTTTTCCACTTTTCCTCTGGATTCACCCAGAGGGAGTTGTTAGTTTGGTCTGACAGTAACTCTAGTAACTGATAAGGTAACTGATCATTTTCTTTTCAATTTTATGATTAATAACAAACTGGACGCATACTGGTTTTCTGGTTTGTGTCAAGTGAGTCAGGTGCGGGGTATTACTTGTTTGGTTTTTTGGTTGTTTTGTTGGTTGTTTTTTTAGTGATTCAAGTGTTATGTTGACTGAACTTGGGGTCTGTTAAAGAAAACAACTTGATATCCTTCAAGTTTTGAAAATGTCTTTTCAAACTTTTTTCTGCTAGAAAATTTCTCTAGCAATCTGAATTTTTAATCCAAGAGGGGCAATTTAAATGAGTCTAAATTAATTCTAAAAATGTGTTTTGGTTGGTGCTATGAAGGAGGATTTCCAGTTAATGTAGTCAGAAGTAGTCTCTTAAATTTAAGTGTTTTTTCCTGTTGGTGATGGCAGAAAATAGTCATTCTACTTTAAAGTTGAGCTGCTTGTCAAAGTCATGAACGGCTGCATTTCTAGGATGTTATGGCATCAAATGCTGATGCAAAGGCATCAAGGACTATGTCCTTCATTCAGAGAATTTTTATGGATGGTTGTACCTAGCGTCTGCATTATTAAAGGACCCACATTCCTGTGGGCAGAACTGATGCCAGGAGCTTTTAATGATGTACTCGTGAACTCATACTACACTATTCCTAAGTCAGGCTAGACAGATTTTTCTGTTTAGCCTGACTTAGGAAAAGTGTTCGATGAACACCCTTGATCTTTAGAAATAGAAAATTATTTTAAAGAATGAAGTGTTAAAGGTAGGAGTTTCCTTGTTGCCTTCACTGTCCTCTGGATGACCTGAGGAGAGGTCCCAACACTCAGATGAGGTCTACTCCACCTTCAGACTGGTACTTAAATAGCACTTTTAACTACAAGCCATATTCACACACACACACACATATTTTGTGTCTTTAGCGACTTTCATGCACACACTCCAATGGCTGCATTGGGGGCAATTTGGGGTTCAGTATCTTGCCCAAGGACACTTCAATAGGCAGACTGGAGGGGTCAGGGATTGAACTATAGAACCACAGAACTTTCCAACTGGTAAATTGAACAATAGGGGCACCAAATCGCAACAGTTGTCTCAAGGTGTTT